>JAVYIG010005996.1:0-125937 GCA_035222895.1 Strongylocentrotus droebachiensis | reverse complement strand
CCCCCTTCCCTTTGACTCCTTTTCTCCTTTTTTTATTTCCCTTTCCTTCCTTCTCTCTTTTTGGGGGGAGGGGGGAGGGGGGAAACAGCCTCGGAGGCAAGGCCCTCAGTCGCCCCCCCCCCCCTCCCGCCGATCTCTTTTTCCCCTCTTTTCTTTCCTCTTCTCTCTTTCATTTCTCTCCTCTTTCCCCTTCCCTTCTGTTCCTTCTCTCTCTAGCTCTCTCTCTTTTTTGGCGGGGGAGGGGGGAGACCCCTTCGGCCCTCCCCCTGGATCCGTGCCAGGCCGTGGGTGTGTCCCCCATCCAATATGGACTGACCTGAGCAGTTTTGTAATAGCGAACAGGCCCCGTACGTACTGAGCTGAGCAGCTTTGTAACAGCGGATTTGATTGGTTGCCTTAAAATTCAATTTACGAGCGTTCTGCGCATCCGTCTGGCAAAGTAACAGGCGTGTGCTATCGCACCTTGCACGCGCCTGCTAAATAACAGGCGGTGATTGGTCAATTTAGCAGACGTGTGCCGCGTTCCATACGTCTAGGGCATGTGAATAAAGTCTCCAACGGCTTTCCATAAACACACACACGCTGTTACACGCGGTCCGATTTGCATGCATTCTTATTTCTACGCGCCATCGCCATGGGTTCGGGCTGAGCAGCGCTCACGCCTCCCTACTTAGCTGATCCGAAAAATGGGGGGAACGGTATTTTCAAACTGTAATAACTTGTGATCCCTTGAGGCTAACGAAAAAACAAGCGCATGGATCGATTCCTAATCCTAACGACTGTGACTACTATTCAATCGGACTACAGAAGTGTCATAAAATAGGAGATATTTAGCTCCAAAGTGGGGGTTTTCTTCTACCCTAATCAGTCCGTAAGAGCCTTGAAACACTTAAATTTTGTGGTCTGTAATTCACGTTCAGAATTAGACAGCCGAGGGAATGGGCGTGTCATTGCCGGGACAAAGTCTAAAATGACATTTAAATTTCGCGCGAAAGTTCAGTCACTAATCTTGAATCGGTCGCACACACTGACACAGTATTCCATGGTCAGACGAGCCGTGCCGCAATCCTGAAATTGAGTCATCAATGTGCCTTCGAGCCAACGGTGAAAAAAAAACACGCAATCTTTAAAAATTCATTAAAAATCACAATTTGCAGCAAGAATTACCGGTAATTGATTAATAATTACCATAGATAAGAGTTGTATTCCAATATTCCAATAACTTTATTTCGTAATGAGTAATGATTTCAGTCTACTGTACAATCGACGAAGGGAAAATTGAAAATCGTTCATACACCCTACTACTGTCAAACTTGCCATTCAGCCACATCATTCATTGTGTACATTAGTGTGCAATGGTGTGTAATTGCTGCCTCTCAGCACGTGTGGCATAGTACAGCGCTAGAGGTCAAAACACATCTTAGCATTGACTCTATATTGCTTTGATGGAGACCTCTAGACCTGTACTACGTGCTGAGAGGCAGCAATTGCACACAATACACACATTGCACACAATGAATACGAAGTGGCTGATCGGCAAGTTTGACGGACACACGATTTGAATTTTCAAAGGATTCTTTCTAACATCGGTAAGTTAAAAAAAAAATTGTATTATAATGCTAGTATTTGGGTGTCATCATTTGTCACTAAAGTGCATATTTTTAGTGAACTCAGTTGACATGGTTGAGTTTTGTACAGTGGTGTTTGAAATGTTGAGAATCAATAGAGGTCCTCTAAACAGTTTTTAACACACAAAAAGTATACTTACAGTATGCTGCTAAATGCATGTGTGGATTATATTCCCCACTGTACTGCATCTAACATGTAGTCACCTACATGGACATGTACAGTATATCTGCCCTACCTAACTTAAAGATAAAGGTGAGTTCTGGTAATGCGATTGCATTGTAAAAGAAAAGGTGTGGAATGGATCAGAAACAGTTGATCATGTAGCATGTACATGTAAGTATTGGTGTGCACTGCAAGGTTCTGGAGTCATCAAAATCATAATAAATTTGGCCGAGTCTTTGTAAAGTAATAAGCACTGTACACAGAAAGATGTACATGGGACTACGCACACGTGCGCGACACATGCGTTTACCTCTCACAGTCCAATAGATAAACTAATTTACCAAATATATCAATTAGTAGGGGTTTCCCGGCAAAATTTGTATTATCATGTATTAGTCAAAACACATTCTTTCACATGATTGGTAATAAAGAGCTTCCATTTCATTTTTTGAAATTGGGGCGTTTCCAATACTGGTCTTTACCTATAAGACAGTATATGGCTCTTTTTTAAAGACCTATCTAGAAGGCCAAGTGCATCCTAACATCAACCCTAACATGATTTGAATAGATAGAAAGAAAAAAAAATCAAACAAGCATAACACTGAAAATTACATCAAAATAAGATTTAAAATAAGAAAGTCACAGCATTTTTAACTTTACATTTTTTGTATGCATAACGTGGTCGGTATGCAAATGAGGAGCCGATGATGTCACACACCCACTATTCCATATGAATTTTAATAAATGAAATTTCAAATATTTAAATTTGTATAGATTACAATCATGATTTGTTCCATGATAGGGTGCGTTTATCAAGGCTTGCCACTAGATATGTACATATCGTAGCCCACTATTGAATCCGACTATCATACCCACTATACGATCGTGATTTGCGGGATGTCGCGTTTATCGACTCTTCACGATTCAAAATAAAGGCCTTGTGTCTGCCCAGCTGTTTTGACCCGGGAAGCAGACAGTTTCTCGGAGGTCAACTTCACACACATGCTTGTACACAACACCTGGGTGGTCCTATTTGTATGTGAGGTTCAAAACAGCTTTGCGTTTAAGCCGTTTATCGATCTCTCAGAAACGTGATTCTGGCTGTATGTCACATTCAAAACACACCTTTTTGCGTCTTTAGATATGCCCATATCTAAAGCCCTTTAAAAAAGGCTTTGCGTTTATCAACTTCTAAATTTGCCTGAAAGACGTTTGAGAAACCCGATTCTAGCCAAAAATTTGGTAGATAAACGCAACCCAAGTTTTACATTATTGGAGCAAAAAAAAAATGAAAATTTGAAATTTTGTACAATAAAATAAAATGTCACGCATGACACATTGTGTATACTGACCATGTTATGCATTAATAGTGTTTTATGAAACTTCATGTTAAAACTCTAAAATGCCATAACTTTCTTATTTTACATCATATTGTGATTAAATTGTTAGTGTTATAAAGCTTGATTAATTTTTCTTATTCAAATCAACTTGATGTCGAGTTGTTTTGCCCTTTAAAGAGATGGTTTATTGATTTCAAACTTGACTGAATTTGGTATCATTGCAATCGAAAAATTACACTGAGTAAAATCATTACATTTGTTCACTTGTACATTCGAGCGAAATTTATAAAAGTTGATTGAACTTGACGAAAAATCAACCCACTCAACGCCCCGAAAACATCGTAAGTCAGCTGATTTTTGAAGTGACGTCACAATATGAACAGCAGGCCGCTCAGCTGAAATGATTGACGACGGTGCGAGATGCAGTTTGCGTGCTATTCACATGTATTGCATTAAATCTCGAGTACCGTACCCATTTATACCTAACGCTGTTCACCTTCATCAAAATCCCCTGGAAATATGGATATGGACGAAAACATACTTGATTTGAGTTTTGAGGAGATAGAAGATCGGCTCCTCCATGGCATGGTTTTGGTTCTTAATCTGACTTTAGTCTAGATAAATGGTATATAACCCCGTATATAACTTCCAAAAGCGAGTGAATATATCGTCGATGTATGTAGCGTTCAAGTTTCCCATAGCTAGTAGCTGTGCGTGCGTACTCTGTGTGTGCAATATCGCACGTACGTAGTACAAAATGTATGCGTGCATCACATCTAGTGCAGCTTGCTAGCCAGCCTAGCCCGTAGCCCGGCGCTCGAGCTAGCCATGAATTGCGAACCGGACTGATCTTTTTCTCTCGGTTTATCAGGTCCTACGACTTAATTTATAAAAATGTAAATTAATCAGCCTAATCACACATTTTTGTAATGAATATCTGGACAATTCTACTCCAAAAGAGTCGTTAGGTCAGCATGCAAAATGTCCTTTGCCTTCCCAGACGCTGTAGTGCCCTCAGAATATCTGATTAGTTTTCCGAATTTTATGCTCAAATGTGACGGAAAAAAATATAAAAATCAAACAAAAATGTGTAGAAAGTATCATTTATTCAGTGTATCTCATTAAAAATGCCAAAAATAGAGGAAATATCACCACTGGCGGTAAATATACAAACAATGTTAACCCATATCTGAAAATTACAATGGGTATCCAACATTGTCCCGAATGTGTGATGTAGGTTGTTCATATTGTGACGTCATAGTTTCGCATGTAAAATAACGCCGTCAATTCACTTTGTGAGTGGATTCAGGAAGGGTAACAAAATTGCATTTAATTTATTCCTCACAACAATGAGGGCTTCAAAAGTACTTTACTCATTTTGTTAATGTAATTCTCAGCAATCTGTAGAGGTGTAATTTTGCCATTTTCCACATTTCAATGAACCATCTCTTTAAAGGGATCGTTTAACAATGTTAAATCTGAGATACACGGCCCTACGTGTTATCAGTGTCTGTGATATGGTGTAATATTGAAGCCCTAAAAAAATTGCGCTTCAAAATGATCAAGAAGTGCATCAAAAAAGTAAAAATCTTTGAGTGACCGGTTTTTCCATACTCGTTTTCCCCAATAGACTGTAGTGTTATGAAAACCGTCAGGCGAACGGTTTTCAAAATTTGTAATTCCAATCATAAATATCTTGATAATCAGACAGGCGATCGGCTTGTAAAGGTCATGGGGTTCCTGACTGACCTAAAGGTTTATATTTATCATTGCATCATGAGCTAAATCCAGAATTTTGTTTCAGAATCTGAGACAAAGTTACTGGATCCCTTTAAGCTCCTTAGGTAGTTTATGACAACCACTCTTTCCCCTTCCATACATTAGTGGAGTTAGTGTAGGCTACATTACATGTAGTGCAAGCATACAGTATTTTCAGTGATGTCCATACAGTGGCTGGGAGTGGCCTTGTGAATGGCACTGGTATTTGGCCAGAGGATTAACCTCATGACCCCATGTACAAGCATGGACCTACTACAATGTATGTCCAGTCTACCAGTATGCTAAATTCCTTGGTACATCTTCCTCTCTGGTACAGGTACAGTAACACCTTGATACATAGGGGCAGATTAATTCTGGTGGGGGGTTCTCTGCATGTGTAGAAGGTTATTTTTATTCAAAGTAGTGATATGTAAGGGTACGTTTATGCTCAACTTTTTCTGGCCAGAATGAGGCATCTGTTACGCGTTTAGTTAAAAACACGGTTGCATCCTTTCTCATTTTTGTAGAATCGCCGATCGTAAACTCACAAAAAGGTGCGTTTACGATCGGCGATTCTGAGGAAGCATAAACGCACAATCATTTGTAAACGCGTTTAAATGGGGTCAACGCACTGACCTCTACTGCAGAAATGAGCATAAACAGTACACCGTGAAATTGCGATTACGATGAGCGTTTCAAATCGCTCATTCTGCCTTCAAACGCACCCTAAGAGCAACCAAGGAGCTCCTTGGAGCAACAAAAGAGTGGCTTCTTTTATTCAACTGATATGCCTGACAGGTCTACATGCATATATATGTGTAGACCTACAGACAATATAAACCTCAATTTCAGATTTGGTAGGACCTTAAAACCGATTTGTACAGTTTCTGTTTTCAGCTACTGGTAGTCAGTAGCAAGACAAATTAGGCAAAACTAAGATGCAGTGAAGTTTTTTGCTCATCAAGATGAATAATAAACAAATGAGAGGCGAAATAGGATCTACAATGTATAATACTAGTCCTTTTTTTGCCTAGGGAAAGGACAAAATCCTGGGTGTGAATTCACACATGTACACATGTAAAACCAATGAGAGTTCCCTTTGCTTGAAGAATGTACAACTCGCTGTGGGATCGCATGGGGGGGGGGGGGTCGGGTCAATTTCCCTAGCGTAGTGTAAAGTGACCATTACATATTGCGCTCATTTCAGAAATACACTGAAATTCTCCAGAAATAATGAGTGGAATGGAATATCAGATGATCTTGCTCATGTACATGAATCTCAAATCAATATTCATTTTGCTACCAAAACTTGATATGAGTCCTTAAAGGTAAAGACAGTAATGGTCATGCGATTGCATTGTGAAAGAAACGTTGTGGAATCGATCAGAAAAGGTTGATCATCTAGCATATAAGTATTGGTGTGTACTGCAAGGTTCTGGAATCATCAAAATGATAAGAAATTTGGCCCAGTCTTCGTAAAGTTACAAGCACTGTATACAGAAAGATGTATATGGGACTACACACACGTGCGTTATATCTCTCACACACCAATAGATATACTAATTTACCAAATATATCAATTAGTAGGCGGTTTCCCTGCAAAATTTTTTATCATGTATTAATCAAAACATATTCTTTCACATGATTGGTAATACATGTAAGAGCTTCCATTTCATTTTTTAAAATTGGGGCGTTTCCAAAACTGGTCTTTACCTTTAAAGGGCAATCCAACCTTGGTAATACAACGATTTGTGTGCAAGCAGAACATAAGCAAAAATTGGATGGTGAAAGTTTGAAAGAAATTGGCCAAGGAATATAAGTAAAATCACTAAATCTATGCCAATCTCTAATTGGCAATTTGGAAGGTCGATTGTGACATGGTAGGGACAACTCTCCCATTTGCTGTGTACATGTACTTCAATGTCATTAATTGTGGTTTTCTCTTTTAAAGTGCCTTTTCCCTGGAGTCAGTATTATCAAATATGTCATAGATAGTATACTGTCATATACATGTAGGTCCTCATAAAAGAAAACAAATCTTCAGAGTAAAATATTTTGAAAAAAATGATGTTTAGTAATTTTGTATATTTGAGCAAATATGGGAGTTGTCCCTATAGGCTATACTTCATCTCAGTGACACCTATTCCCCATATACCGGTACATACTGGTACATGGTATGTTGTACTGTATGATTACAACTTTCAAAAATTCATAACTTTTTCTATTGTTTGTCCAATTTTGTTCAAACTTTAACAATCTGCTTCTCTCATTTTTTTCATCTTCTTTCAGAACAACTTGCAATCACGGTAGGGTTGCAATTCCCTCTACGGTAATTCTAAAGGAGAATGAAACCCCCAATTTAACAGAAGTAGAAAAAAAATTAAAGCAAAATAGTGAAAGTCTTGAGGAAAAATGGACAACTAAATACAAAAGTTATGCATATTTTAAATACATAATTGCTAAATGTATGAAGACCATTAATTGGCAATATTCCCATAATGCTAATGGGATGATGTGCTCTACTTTTCCATTGCCTTATACATTATACTTTTCCTGAATGTTCCTGAGAAAATTCAAATCGGCAATGTCAGCCCTTCACCCCAAAGTTTGTTCACAGGGGGTACCAAAATGTGTGACGATCCAAATTTTGTTAGTTTTAAAGATGCTAGTCTACTCTATATTTTAGTCTGTGAAATCAGTTATTAAAGTTATTAAAGATAAACTCCAGTAGTGGTAAAAAAAAGAAACATTGATTCTCACAGAATCAAACGAAACTTACACTGAATGTTCAAGATTACAAGTAAATGACATGTGCCAAACAATTTTGGAAGAAAATGTATACTGGCTGAGTAATGAGCATAGAAAGACAAGGAATCAAGGTAGTACCAACCCCGACACCATGCGTGTTGTCCCATACATAGCTTTCGGTGTATGTGCTTGTTACTTTACCAAGACTCGGTCAAATTTATTATGATTTTGATGACTCCAGAACCTTGCAGTGCACACCAATACTTACATGCTACATGATCAACTGTTTCTGATCCTTTCCACACCTTTTCTTTCACAATGCAATCGCATTACCAGTACTAAAGTTTATCTTTAATATGACATTTTAGTCAAAATACATATAGAGTGCATCCCAGAAAAAACAAAACCAAGAATTTTCAATGTTTTATCATAACTTATTCGCAATTATAATTAATAAAGACACGTATTTGTAAGGCTTATATCCTCTTCATTCTTTTGATGCAACTCATATGATGCATATTTCACACATGAGTGATTTTTAAAAACAATTTGAAGAGAGGAAACCAAAAAGTCACTTGGCGGGCGGTATCTGAATTTCAACGAGAAAACAAGACGATCAGCCATGCATCAAGTCTTTCGTCTTCTTTGTGCATGGCTGATAGTCAATGAAATGGAGTTAAGTCTTTTGCCAACTCTGTTTGTTGCTACAGCAGGCAGCAAGTGAAAATAAACTCATTTAATCAAATTATGGAAATGCAAGCATTACTTTAAACAAACAGAACTTGTTAGTCCTGGCTCATTTTTCCTGATTTAGGTGTCATATGAAAGGGTAGAAATTGGACTTTCTAGAAATATTATTTTCTCTTTGAAATTAAGATACCACCCGCCAAATGAATTTTTGGTTTCCTCCCTTCAAATTGTTTTTAATTGCTCATGCATGAAATATGCATCATATGAGTTGCACCAAATGAAAGAGGAGGATCTAAGCTTAACAAATATATGTCATTTATTAATTATAATTGTGATTAAGTTATGTTAAAACATTGACAATTCTCGGTTTCGTTTGTCTGGGATGCACTGTACATGTATGTATTATGTTTAAAATTCAGAAGTACATTGTACAGTACACTGTACAATGTACATGTATACAATCAGGAAGAAGAACAAAAAATGAAGCTGGAATGGAAAATGAGCACAATATTTTACCTTAAGTATGGCTCTTTATATACATGTAGACCTACCGGTACTGTATCTTAAAGGCCAAATGCACCCTAACATCAAGCTGATTTGAATAAGTAGAGAATAATCAAACAAGCATAACACTGAAAATGTCATCAAAATAAGATTTAAAGTAAGAAAGTTACAGCATTTTTAAGTTTTACATTTAAGTTTTATCATAAAACAACAGTGTTACAAATAACATGGTTGGTATGCAAATGAGGAGCCGATGACGTCACACACTCACTATTCTTTATGTATTTTTATATGGAATTTGAAGTATTTCAATTTTTCATCGATTTAAAGATAAATATTGTCATCAGGTTATGCGATTGCAATGTGAAAGAAACGTTGTGGAATCGATCAGAAAGGGTTAATCATCTAGCATAAAGTATTGTACTGCTTTCAAACTGGCTTCTATCGAAGTCACGCCGATGAAAATACCGATTGAATTGTGTAAACAAATTATTCGCCTATTTCTCTTCTTTTCATCAGCTATTTAATCGGCCTTTTCTCCTCTGTAGCATTCATAGTGGCCGTTTCATGGGATGCGGCCGGATGCATCCGATGAAATGAAAATCAGGCCAGTTTGAAAGGGGTATTGGTGTGTACTGCAAGGTTCTTGAATCATCAAAATGAAAGAAATTTGACCCAGTCTTGGTAAAGCTACAAGCACTGTACACGAAAGATGTATATGAGACCATGCGACACGTGCATTATATCTATCAGGTCCAAATAGATATAATACTTTACCAAATATATCAATTAGTAGGAAGTTTCTCAGCAAAATTTATATCATTACGTAGTAGTCAAAACATTCTTTCACATTATTGGTAATAAAAGCTTCCATTTCATTTTTTGAGAGGGGGAGCGTTTCCAAAACTGATCTTTACCTTTAATAATAGAGAAGTTCTCAATTGAATCACTGTACATGTAGGTTACAACAATAATTATTTTACATTACATGAGGAGAAAAACTACTGGTATGTTTTACATTTATGGAGCAAAAAGATGAAATACCAGTTTTTTAAATTTTATATAATAAATTTTTATAAAAGATAGTGAGTGTGTGACATCATAGGCTTACTCATTTGCATACAGACCACGTTATGCATTTACCGGTAAATTATAATCACTGTTTTGTGAAACTATGTAAAGAAGCTCAATAAACCCAGGAAAATAGTTCAACGTATACTAGGGATAGACTTGCCACTACTTGATAATCTGTACCAAGAGAGAGTTTCATCTAAATTAAGACAGGTTATGCAGGACCCCACCCACCCACTCAACGAGAACTTTAAATTTAACCGTTCAGGCATACGTTTGTGCGCACCGCGCACACAGAAAACCCGTTTCAGGCAATCTTTTGTTCCCAACGCCATTCACCACTTCAATGCACAAGCCCGGAGGTCTGGAACTCAAACGTAAATACTGGTCTCAACTTATACTTTGTTCTGAATTTAATTTTCGCTAGGGCTCATAATATTAAACTCACCTATATTCTCAAATAAACAGCGAGCTTAAAGGTAATACAAAGTTTTGGTATGGGGTCATGAATTTGGTTCAAATGAACATATTGGAAGCATATGCGATCCTACAATTTTCAGTGATCGTTATCGCGGTTGAAATCGAGTCTAAAGTTATGAAATTGTTAATAATACACTGTTCATGTTGTATAGCTCCCTCTAAAGGTCAAGATTATAATTAGACTATAAAACAATGTTTCTTAACTAAAATCGACCGATTAGCTATTCCCGTTTGGAAATTATATATCACAACTACATATTCTGAGATTTTCATGGTCGCAGCTACCATTGTACGGCCGTAGTCGCTATATGAAATTTATCAAAATTTACCGGGAGCACCGGTAAATTTTTATATTCAATTTTTCTCGAAAGCAGAAGTGTTTTAGAGGCTAAAATTTTTAGTGCTTATAATACATCCACAGGGGCATCCAAATTTATAAAAATTGTAAAGAATCACTATCCACCAAATTTTCAAAATTTCCCAAAACTTTGTATTACCTTTAATGTTCGAATTTTTCACCTGGAATGCCATGTTTATGTTATACTGCAATCATGTATTCGTTTTGTTCCGTTTCCATTGCAACAATCACTTTCAAAATGTAACTACGTTTGTAACGATGTACATTTTATAATTATTGTATTATGTATTGTTCCTGTATTATGTATATATGTACAAAGACTGTTAAACCAGTGAAAAAAGAATTTCCCGTAAGGGACAATAAATTTTCAATTCAATTCAATTCAATTCAATTCAATTCAATTCAATGTACATGTAAAACTTTAAAACGCCTTATAACTTTCTTATTTTACATTATATTGTGATGAAATTGTTAATCACTTGATGTCCAGTTGGACTTGGCCTTTATTCAAAGCTCCTTATGTGTAGGTCATTTATGACAACCACTCTTTCCCCTTTTGTACATTAGTGTATAGTTACATCAGTGTACCTGCACTGTATCTCTTTGGTAGTGCAAGCAATGATGTCCATCCAAACAGTGGCTGGGGAGTGGCCTTGTGAAGGACACTGGTATTTGGCCAGAGGCTTAACCTTATGACCCCGTGTACAAGCTACTTGGTGCTACCTGATATCAGGGACATGCTGATATATACTGGTACTCCTTTCACATTTGTTTTGCTTAACCCTGTACTTTGCTTAGCCAAAACCCTGTACTATGAAACTTTTTGGGCTTTTTACACATGCTTTTTTAGTCCTGTAATAAGAAAATTCATGCTGTTCTCAGTGCAATTTGTTTTCCCCGTATTAGCTGTGTAGCGTGAATATTCATTTATTCACTCCATTGCGTAGTACCTGAATTTTTTCGTTTTTGTTCTCATTCATTTGCTTCGCACCGCAATTGTGGAGTTAGCATCACAATTGCAGGATAAGCCATGCAGCTTTCTTGCAAGGCCAGCTTCCCCTGTACGGTATAGGTGGGGCTGATCCACTTCGGTAAAACTATGTGTTTGAAGAGAAAGTGGAATAAGCTTAACATGGACTATAGCCTAGGTGGGGCTAAAACCCCCCTTTAACCCCACCTACATGTATATTCTGGGGTTAAAGGTATAGATAAGTTCTGGTCATGCAATTGCATTGTGTAAGAAACTTGGAAGCGACCATAAAAGGTTGATCATCTAGGATATACATGTATGGTGTGTACTGCAAGGTTCTAGAATCATCAAAATGATAACAAATTTGGCCCAGTCTTGGTAAAGTAACAAGTACTTTACGCAGAAAGATGTATATGGGACTACCCTATATCTATCCAGTCCGGATAGATAATAATTTACCAAATTTATCAATAAGTAGGCGGTTTTCCAGCAAAATTTGTATCACGTATTAGTCAAAACATATTCTTTCATATGATTGGTAATAAGAGCTTCCATTTCATTTTTTGAGAGGGGGCCGTTTCCAAAACTGGTCTGTACCTTTAACATTTTGCCAGAACGAAAACAAAACAGTAATACTAGATGTCCAGTCCATGCTTAACTCCTTACATCTTCCTCTCTAGGTGTTAAATGCTATGTATACTCCTTGTAAATACATAGGGACAGATTAATTCTGGAGGGGGGGGGGTTCCCTGTGTAGAAGGTTATTTTCATTGAAAGTAGTGATATTAGATCAACCAATTAGGAGCTCCTTGGAGCAACTAAAAAGTGGCTTCTTTTACTCAAACTGATATGACTGACCTGCAGCCTTTTCACACAGGGGTAAAATTCATCGTATCTAGAACTGATTAGAGCTTAAAGCTGTTTTACTAAACAGCTTTAAAGAAAATTGTTCGGACAGATACAAAGTCGCGATTCATACGCCGGTCAAAGCAGGCTGCAGATACGAATCCCCTATCTAGAGAGCAAGACGTTGTGTATGTGCCCGGCCCCCCCACTCAGAGGTCGGAATGACTGCATGCGTGTTGCCAAAATGTCCGGTAAAGGGGTACTGATTCCTGATTTAGGGGGGTCTCCAAGGCAGGAAAAGCCCGCGAAAAGCCCGCGAAAGGGGGGGGGGGGTTCGGAAATGTTGGCAGTCCTCAGATAGGGGGTGCTTTCAAAAAGAGGGTACGAGCATATGCGTACCCTAAATAACACTGAGTGGGGGGGCCGGGTGTATGTGAACAGATATACGTCCTTAACTAGACCGGGCACTGCTCTTTAAGCGCTCAGTAGGGCCATTGCGCTTTTATGAGCAGATGCGCAATGGCCCTACTGAGCGTGTGAATCTCGAACGACCGCGCTGAAATTTTCTATGTGTGAATGATGTTGTATCTAAAGCTGATTAGTATAAAGCTCTTTAAACTAATCAGCTTTAAAGAATTTTACCCCTGTTTGAAAAGGGGGCTACATGAACATGTGTAGGCCTACATATGTACATACATGTAGACAGGCTGTAAATACTTAAAGGGAAATCAAACCCAAATAGACAACTTCTCTAAATGAAAGCAGACAAATCAGAGAAGCAAACTGATGAAAGTTTCAATTAAAAATGACTAAATATAAGAAAGTTATGAATTGTTGAAAGTTGTAATCACCATATGTATGGGCACTTCAAATTGGCTGAAGCGGTAATGTCAATGTGATGTAGTGCGGGACTAATTTCCCATCTGTTCCAACATATGAAATGAACTACGGTACATGTACAGGTCTAATAAATATATGTATAATGAATATTTAATGTTTAAAATGTGTTCAATTGGACAATATTTTTTGTGATTACTCTTTTTTTTTCTCCATCTTTTTTTCATTTCTCAGAGACATGGGCAGAAGTCTGCATATAAGCACTTCCAGACTTGGACTTGGACTCAAGAGTGATTCAGTACTTTGGATATATGCTACCTCTGTGTGTGTTTTTTAAATTTTTATCCCACAGAACGAGGGGGGGGGGGGATGCAATATAGTGTTAATCCACACTTTTGTGAAAAATGAGTTACATCCATTTCCATCAGCTTTCTCAATTGTTCTTCATCTTCTTACAATAAAAAAAAATGAAATCAACTGATTAATAGGCAAATGAATAAATAATTCTTCTCCTGAAAAAAAGCAATTATCTGAACACAACAAAAAAAGTAACTCCCCCTTAATCAAAATGGCGTAGCTTTTTAAAGAAAGGTTTTGAGCGAAATAAATTAGCAGGAGTGTTCCTATATTTATTGACTTACTTTTTCTCAGAAAATAAAATTGCTCCATTGAGTAATGCAAGAGTGGACAAACACAGCCCTACTGTGTAATTAGCACTGCAATGATGTTATACAAGTCTTGAACAGCAGATGGCGCTCTTCCAAAAAGCTGTTTATGTGTACAGTGTACAGTTTTTGTCAGGGTTTGGTACAGTACAAAAATGCTGTAGCACAGGGGGTACTAACGCGTTTTAAGCCAATAGCAGTCAAGTAGATAAGCTGTGGAAAAAAAACCAAACATTTGATTACTTTCATACTTTGCAATATGTTCCTTAAATGCAACATAGTATTATCAGGTGGGCTGTATCTAATACAGACCACCTTATATTTTTGTTAAAATCGCCTTTATTATTTATTTATTATTTATTTATTTATTTATCAGGTGGGCTGTATATCGTACAGACCACCTTATAATTTCGTTAGAATTGCCTTTATTTATTTATTAAATATTTTTCTTATTTCTAACCACTTTTTTGTTAGCAAGATAACTTGAAAATGGCTCAATCAAATGCCTTGAAATTTGGCACACATATGTAAAGGCATATGTACAAAGCACAATAACGTTTTCAACATTGACCTTCACTGATGACGTCATCTAGGCGCCATTTTGTAAAAATCAACACATGATCATATCTTCATAACCAAGAGCTATTTCTCATTCATATTTATCATGATTGAGGTCAATATCCGTCCAGTCAATTTCAGGTCAAAAAACGCGCGCGTGCGCGTACGTCCGCGCGTCAATGCGCGCGCAAAATTTTAAAATGCTCAAAATCGTCTCAAAATTATTTTGCATACGTTTTAGGCCATTCTAAGCATTTTATAAAAAATCGCGCGTACTAGCATGCGCGCGCGTTTTCGCGCGTAAAACTATTACGCAACATAGAATCGCCATTTTTCTTCTTTCATAATATTCCACATATTTTTACAAACAAATTGTACCATGTAGGCCTATGTCTCTTTATGACTATTAATAACGGAATGATCGACCGTTAAACATAAATTTCCGTGCGCGCGAGCTCTTGTAATACATAGCATATATGGGCAAAAACATGCCTATACAAGATCCATTGTAGCCCTTTAGGATGAAAGGTGACCCCAATTTTGGGGTCATATTTTGATACAGTATGAATTGGAGATACGATTTCATGTCTCATTTGACCCTCAATTAACTCATGACGTCATCAAAATGGCCTCCAAACTCAAAATTTCAATTTGCATATTATGACGTCAGCATATTTACGGAAAATTGATTGTTTCTCTGTAATATTGATCGATTGTCTTCAAAATTTTGATATGTTTTAGCTGAGACAATTCTCTACAAATAAAGTTGGCCCAAATTTTCATTTTGACAAAGGCATCAGGGCGTATTTTCGCGATTAAAAAAGGCATGTCAATTTTTCACATTTTGCGTGTATTCTCTATGGGAAATGAGTTTTTCTCAAATCTGGATTCTTTCGCGAGCAATATCTTTGTCGTTTAGCTTCATTTACGCTGAACTTCGAGTATGTTGTAGCTGAGACAAAAAGCTATCTCAAATGTACCCTTCATTTTGTCTCAATTTTTTGTTGGATCAGCCCACCTATACTTGCTCCAAGCAAGTATTACAAATCTAGTTTATTTTTCTTATTTCGACCCACTTTTTTGTTAGCAAGATAACTTTGAAATGGTTCAATCAAATGCTTTGAAATTTGGCACACATATGTATAGGCATATAGAAAATTTAAAATAACCTTTTCAACCTTGACCTTGACTGATGACGTCGTCTAGGCGCCATTTTGTGAAAATAAACTTATGATCATATCTTCATAACCAAAACTCAGTTCTCATTCATATTTATCATGATCAAGGTCAATATCCGTCCGGTCAATTTCGGGTCAAAAAACGCGCGCGTGCGCGTACGTCCGCGCGTCAATGCGCGCGCAAAATTTTTAAATGCTCAAAATCGTCTCAAATTTATTTTGCATACGTTTCAGGTCATTTTAAGCATTTTATAAAAAATCGCGCGTACGAGCATGCGCGCGCGTTTTCGCGCGTAACACCATTAAAAAACATAGAATCGCCATTTTTTTTTCTTTCATGATATTTCTCATATTTTTTCAAGGAATTTGATTCCATGTTTATCTCTTTATGACCATTATTAACAAGATGAGCGTAAATTCAAGATAAATGTCAGTGCGCGCGAGGTCTTTTAATACATAGCATATATGGGCAAAAACATGCCTATACAAAATCCGTTATAGCTCTTTGGAATGCACCGGGATCCTCAATTTTTTTTCATATTAAGATAGAGTATGAGTCGGAAATATGATTCCATGTCTCATTTGGCCATTAAGTGT
The DNA here is from genome assembly GCA_035222895.1 of Strongylocentrotus droebachiensis. Classification (NCBI taxonomy): domain Eukaryota; kingdom Metazoa; phylum Echinodermata; class Echinoidea; order Camarodonta; family Strongylocentrotidae; genus Strongylocentrotus; species Strongylocentrotus droebachiensis. Next base: position 109,546 of record JAVYIG010005996.1, on the reverse strand, counting down.
ATCGTGACATCATCACAATGGCCTTGGAACTCAAAATACGAATTTGCATATTATGACGTCAGCATATTTATGTAAAATTGATTGTATCTCTGTAAATATTGATCAATTTTCTTCAAAATTTCGATATGTTGTAGCTAAGACAATTTTCTACAAGTGCAGTAATAACTATTTTTCATTTTGATTACGTCATCATAGTAAAAATTTTGATTAAATGCCTCATGTCAAAAACTTCATAATTTGCGTGTTATGCCTATAGAAGGTGAATTTAGTTCACGTTATGAATCTACATGATATTGTTTTTTAAGAATTTGTAAGCAGTATGTCGCTTGTTTTTGCTCTATTTTGTCTCAAATTTTAGTTGACCAGCCCACCTATACTTGTTCCAAACAAGTATTATATGTCTAGTTATTATTATTATTATTATTGTTATTATTATTAGCCATAAAGTGATATGATAATTATAATAATGACAACAATAATAACACATGTAATAGTAAAAAATATATTGCGGAATGCATTTTGATAATTTATCATTTATTTTAAAAGTTATAATCCATTACATGCCATTGTTACATCTACTATTATCAAAGCCATAGTTACAAGAATTAGTTGTTGGTCTTCAACTGTTAACCCTAAAAAAGCCAAGTCTTATGAGCCCATCTCACAGCTGGGGGGGGGGGGGCGGGGGGTGGATCTCCACCATAAGACCTCGACAGTCTGCATGCACGTCACCCACAAAGTAATGTTCAAAACTGTATACTGGTAATCAATTTCATTAATTCAATAATCAATTGATTATGCAGATTTATGCGTAAGTTCTTAATTTTGCTATAATTAAATAAAGCTTAAAAACTGCCAATTTTGTGTATAGACCCTCTCTGTAAGACTCTGATCAAATGTACTTTAAAACAAAATTGGTATCAAAAGTTTTTCTTATGTGCTTTATTGTTTTTTTGAAATTCTTACTATTTTCTTTGTTTTACAATTTTTGTTTTTCATTGTTTTTGTAGATGGAATTTGTCGATGACACTTTTACTATCATAAACAGCATGAAATTGATTGATTTTAATCAGTAACGGCAAGAATAATATCCATTTATGAATTTTGGCTGAAAAAAATTTTGTATTGGAATTGTACATGAAGTCATGTTTTTGAGCGATTTTTGGTCTGACGTGCGCAACTTCGGAACCGCATGTGTGGACGTTGCGAATTCGAAGTCATAAAAAACTGTGTCTACTGCGTTGCGGGCATGTTGCGTGAAACAATGGGCCTTTTACTGTTAAAATGGTATATACATGTATATATGTAGATGGAAAATGTAATGCTAATGCTAGAGGTGCAGCTGTAGTTTTTTGGCTCTTTATGTGCAATTAGTTTTTATATATTACCTTTGTTATCATATACATGTACATAAATTATGTATGCTTGTTATATAGTTTATAGGGCCTACAGGGTAACCTTATTACAAGATCTTCACCTTGTTATCAGGCTATCAGTGGTGCCTCATTAAGAGCAGTTCCTCATGTTGCCTTGCTGTAAATTGAAAACCCATGATAATAATAATATAACATGTGTAGGGGAGACTGGGAGTTAAGTGGGACACTCCATTATCTTAAAAGTACTATGTCCCTTTTGCAGCCAACCTCAAATTCTGTAGAACTTTGCAGGAATTATGAATATGTCATGTATGTCCTATCTGTGAAATTTAAACGTTAGCAGTGTCCTAATATTCAAATTATGCAAGGAAACTTGTTTACTTGCTAGACTTCACTGTCAGACACTATTGAGTGACTGACTGGCCTTTTTTTCTTCTTTGGTAATAACAAACATAAAATGAGCTGTAAAGGGTACATAAGCATTTGACTACATCAATAACCCACTTCTTGTGATGGCCAAAATTAAACTGATTGAATCTTTGCGCATCATAAAACTTATGACCATTTGGTACAATGGTCTGAAATTCAAGACTATTACTTATTGGCTCTATAGCTCCTAAGTCGATTTGACAACTAATAGTCATTATTTTCCCACTTGAACACATTTTCAAGCCCCACCTTTTTTAAGGAAGTTCTAAATTAGTATTATCTTTCAAATGCCGTTGGAATTTAACCTTTTCATTTTTTTGGCCTGCAAATGGGACATAGTACCTGTAATAAATATGAAGACAATGATAACTTTATTTACATCAGTCAAAAGGCTTCACTCAATGCCGTTTAGAAATATGCCAAAAACCACTGTAAACTTTTGCACACAAGTTTAGGATATGCGACTTATTTTCACAAATTTTATTAATGATTTTAAACATTTATTCAGATTTTTTCTGCGGTTCCGAACAGGGGATCTGACATATGCTCCTGCGACAATTGCTCGTCTTATTTTCTCCAAAGGTATAGGGTTAGGGTTCTGGTTGTGATAGGTTTTTTGGTTCAGAATAATAGGAGGATAAGGATTAAGGTTAGTGTTAGGTTTGGGTTTAGTCCATGTTTACCTTAATTTGCGGACTTTCTATTGGAGCAAGTGTCGCCAGAGCAAATGTCATGGAATCTCCCAACCAAGTGGATACCCCTTGTGAAAGTGATTATCCTCTGAGGTGATTAAATGATTTAATACAAGATTTTTTGATGGCAAGCTAGGATTAAAAGTATGGCCATCAATTTCAGTTGTTTTTAATATCTAGGGTAAACTGAGACATTAATAACGCAATGAGCAATATCGGTATCCTTTGTTTGTGTTTGAGTGTACGCCTATGGGTTTCCCAGTTTAACCCGAGGTGGCCCAATTAACCCCCAAACTAAGGGTTTGCAAAATTTATGATTACATGAAAAGTCAAGCTGTGGGAATTCAATCTATAACTGCCATATTTATCTATGTATCTACAATGCATCCCAGAAAAAAAGGAAACCAGATTTCAGGGCAAAATTTTTCTGTCATAATAATAATTCCCTTGATGAGATATACATTTATGAAAAGCTCTACTTTTATTTGTTGCATAATGTATTATTCATATTTCACGCACGATTGCATTAAACCAATAAAAAGTGGGGGTACCAAAATTTAATTTGCACAAAACAATTGCAACTTTGAGTTAGAAGGGTAATAAATATAATCTTTTTTGGAAAAAGAGACATTACATTAAAAAAAAAAATCATTATTTTCTCTCGTACATGACACCTTTTGCATTAAAATCAATTAAGTACACTTGAGAAGAAGTAAAATGAAAATATGCTAGATTTCTGACAATTGAGTTAGAAACCATTTTAGCTTTCCTGATTTAGCAGCTGACATTGAATCTACATGTAATGCTTAAGTGAATTCACACAAACCTTCTGTTCACATCCTTCCCGAGACAGCATTTAAAGAGCCCCTGAACATGGCTTCTTAAACACTGTATTGTTATGTGTAAATTCACTCAAGCATTAGGTTCATTGTCAGCTGCTAGATTAGGAAAGCTGAATGGCTTCTTAATCAAAATCTACTAATTTGGGAGAAATCAAGGATCTTTTTCATTTTACTTCTCACTCATTTTATATGCATGAAGTGTCATATAAAAGAGAAAAATATTAATTTGTGTGTGATGTGTTTCTTTTTCCAAAATAAGTATCTTTACTACCCTATAAACTAACTCAAAGTTGCAATTTGTTTGTGCAAATGAAATTTTGATACCACTACTTTCAATTCGTTAAATTCAATCATGCGTGAAATATGAATAATAGATTATGCATTAAATAAGAAACCGAGCTTTCCACACATGTACATCTCATTACAGAAATTATTATCATGACATAAACAAAATTGCCATAAAATCCAGTTCCTTTTTTTTTCCTTGGATACACTGTATAGTCTTTTAATATACAAACATACATGTACTCGGTTTAGTCCAAATATTTGCTTAGTTACACTTGGTAATATTTTTAAAGTGAAGAAAAATGTTCCATTTCTCCCCGGTTTTCACTATAAATGATTGGCATTACCTTGGTGCATGCTGAACACAAGTACTTTCACTATGATTTCATTACTTGTTCCAACAATTTTGGATGTACATGTACTTATTTCTACTAATTACAGAAATAATTGTTTATGGTAAATCTTCCCTTGTATATGTATCTTAGAATATAAAGTTACCAACTTCTGTCATTTAAGTGATTTCATTACGTTTAAATGATTCTTGTTCATTACTCAAATTGTTTTAAACATTTTGTCATGATTAAAAGATTTTGATGATGTTATTTTAACTAAAGCATTTAAATACTCCTTTTTTCACTTTATGTTTTATGTATTTATTTAGATGTAAGATATCATTACAACATCTTATCAACATTTCTAAGATAATGTTTTTAAATCATTTGGGGATATCATCATTCAAATGTTTCTATTAAATGTTTAACTGATATCAAAATGTATGGTCTTAGAAATAGATGGCTCACATTTTAAAAACATTTCCTTCAAACATTAATATGATATCATTACAACATTTAATTAACATTTCTAAGTTAATATTTTAAAAACATTTTGGGATATCATCATTCAAATGTTTCTATTATATGTTTAAATGATATCAAAATGTATGGTCTTAGAAATAGATGGCTCACATTTTAAAAACATTTCCTTCAAACATTAATAAGATATCATTACAACATTTAATTAACATTTCTAAGTTAATATTTGAAGATATTTTGGGATATCATCATTCAAATGTTTCTATTAAATGTTTAAATGATATCAAAATGTATGGTCTTAGAAATAGATGGCTCACATTTTAAAAACATTTCCTTCAAACATTAATATGATATCATTACAACATTTAATTAACATTTCTAAAATAACATATTAAAAACATTTAAGAATAACAATATTGTAATGGTTCTTTGAAATGTTATAATGATATCAAAATGTATGGTCTTAGAAAGAGATGGCTCACATTTTAAAAACATTTCCTTCAAACATTTATAAGATATCATTACAACATTTAATTAACATTTCTAAGTTAATATTTTAAAAACATTTTGGGATATCATCATTCAAATGTTTCTAATAAATGTTTAAATGATATCAAAATGTATGGTCTTAGAAATAGATGGCTCACATTTTAAAAACATTTCCTTCAAACATTAATATGATATCATTACAACATTTAATTAACATTTCTAAAATAACATATTAAAAACATTTAAGAATAACAATATTGTAATGTTTCTTTGAAATGTTATAATGATATCAAAATGTATGGTCTTAGAAAAAGACGTTTCACATTTTAAAAACATTTCCTTCAAACATTTATAAGATATCATTACAACATTTAATTAACATTTCTAAGTTAATATTTTAAAAACATTTTGGGATATCATCATTCAAATGTTTCTAATAAATGTTTAAATGATATCAAAATGTATGGTCTTAGAAATAGATGGCTCACATTTTAAAAACATTTCCTTCAAACATTAATATGATATCATTACAACATTTAATTAACATTTCTAAAATAACATATTAAAAACATTTAAGAATAACAATATTGTAATGTTTCTTTGAAATGTTATAATGATATCAAAATGTATGGTCTTAGAAAAAGACGTTTCACATTTTAAAAACATTTCCTTCAAACATTTATAAGATATCATTACAACATTTAATTAACATTTCTAAGTTAACATTTTAAAAACATTTTGGATATCATCATTCAAATGTTTCTATTAAATGTTTAAATGATATCAAAATGTATGGTCTTAGAAATAGATGGCTCACATTTTAAAAACATTTCCTTCAAACATTAATAAGATATCATTACAACATTTCTAAAATAACATATTAAAAACATTTAAGAATAACAATATTGTAATGTTTCTATGAAATGTTAAAATGATATCAAAATGTATGGTCTTAGAAATAGATGGCTCACATTTTTATAACATTTCCTTCAAATGTTTAAAAGATATCATTAATATGTTATATCAACATTTTTGATAATATCAAATTGATATTGTTATAATGTTTAAGCTTAATGTTAAACAAATATTTTTTAAATGTTTTTTTGATGTTGGTGTCTAATGTTATAAATATGTTTTCTTGATAATCACAAGACCATACATTTTCATATGATTTTAACATTTGAACAAAACATTTCCCAAACGTTTAGCCAAACATTATCATGATGTTCTTATAATGTTTTTGTGTTAGCTGGGAGACGGTGTGTTCTCAATGTCCTCACTTTCAGCTGCGGGAGGAAGGGGCATGTACTCCTGTGAATGTAAATAGAAAGAGATTCATCAAAGATGTGTTAGTGGGAAGGACCTTCACTAGCTGGTGTGTTCTCACTGTCCTCACTTTCAGCTGCGGGAGGCAGGGGCATGTACTCCTGTGAATGTGAATAGAAAGAGATTCATCAAAGATGTGTTAGTGGGAAGGATCTTCACTAGCTGGTGTGTTCTCACTGTCCTCACTTTCAGCTGCGGGAGGCAGGGGCATGTACTCCTGTGAATGTGAATAGAAAGAGATTCATCAAAGATGTGTTAGTGGGAAGGACCTTCACTAGCTGGTGTGTTCTCACTGTCCTCACTTTCAGCTGCGGGAGGCAGGGGCATGTACTCCTGTGAATGTGAATAGAAAGAGATTCATCAAATATGTGTTAGTGGGAAGGACCTTCACTAGCTGGTGTGTTCTCACTGTCCTCACTTTCAGCTGCAGGAGGCAGGGGCATGTACTCCTGCGAATGTAAATAGAAAGAGATTCATCAAAGATGTGATAGTGGAAAGGACCTTCACTAGACGGTGTGTTCTCACTGTCCTCACTTTCAGCTGCGGGAGGAAGGGGCATGTACTCCTGTGAATGTAAATAGAAAGAGATTCATCAAAGATGTGTTAGTGGGAAGGACCTTCACTAGCTGGTGTGTTCTCACTGTCCTCACTTTCAGCTGCGGGAGGCAGGGGCTTGTACTCCTGTGAATGTAAATAGAAAGAGATTCATCAAAGATGTGTTAGTGGGAAGGACCTTCACTAGCTGGTGTGTTCTCACTGTCCTCACTTTCAGCTGCGGGAGGCAGGGGCTTGTACTCCTGTGAATGTAAATAGAAAGAGATTCATCAAAGATGTGTTAGTGGGAAGGACCTTCACTAGACGGTGTGTTCTCAATGTCCTCACTTTCAGCTGCGGGAGGAAGGGGCATGTACTCCTGTGAATGTAAATAGAAAGAGATTCATCAAAGATGTGTTAGTGGGAAGGACCTTCACTAGCTGGTGTGTTCTCACTGTCCTCACTTTCAGCTGCGGGAGGCAGGGGCATGTACTCCTGTGAATGTGAATAGAAAGAGATTCATCAAAGATGTGTTAGTGGGAAGGACCTTCACTAGCTGGTGTGTTCTCACTGTCCTCACTTTCAGCTGCGGGAGGCAGGGGCATGTACTCCTGTGAATGTGAATAGAAAGAGATTCATCAAAGATGTGTTAGTGGGAAGGACCTTCACTAGCTGGTGTGTTCTCACTGTCCTCACTTTCAGCTGCGGGAGGCAGGGGCATGTACTCCTGTGAATGTGAATAGAAAGAGATTCATCAAATATGTGTTAGTGGGAAGGACCTTCACTAGCTGGTGTGTTCTCACTGTCCTCACTTTCAGCTGCAGGAGGCAGGGGCATGTATTCCTGTGAATGGAAATAGAAAGAGATTCATCAAAGATGTGTTAGTGGGAAGGACCTTCACTAGCTGGTGTGTTCTTACTGTCCTCACTTTCAGCTGCAGGAGGCAGGGGCATGTATTCCTGTGAATGGAAATAGAAAGAGATTCATCAAAGATGTGTTAGTGGGAAGGACCTTCACTAGCTGGTGTGTTCTCACTGTCCTCACTTTCAGCTGCGGGAGGCAGGGGCATGTATTCCTGTGAATGTAAATAGAAAGAGATTCATCAAAGATGTGATAGTGGAAAGGACCTTCACTAGACGGTGTGTTCTCACTGTCCTCACTTTCAGCTGCGGGAGGAAGGGGCATGTACTCCTGTGAATGTAAATAGAAAGAGATTCATCAAAGATGTGTTAGTGGGAAGGACCTTCACTAGCTGGTGTGTTCTCACTGTCCTCACTTTCAGCTGCGGGAGGCAGGGGCTTGTACTCCTGTGAATGTAAATAGAAAGAGATTCATCAAAGATGTGTTAGTGGGAAGGACCTTCACTAGACGGTGTGTTCTCAATGTCCTCACTTTCAGCTGCGGGAGGAAGGGGCATGTACTCCTGTGAATGTAAATAGAAAGAGATTCATCAAAGATGTGTTAGTGGGAAGGACCTTCACTAGCTGGTGTGTTCTCACTGTCCTCACTTTCAGCTGCGGGAGGCAGGGGCATGTACTCCTGTGAATGTGAATAGAAAGAGATTCATCAAAGATGTGTTAGTGGGAAGGATCTTCACTAGCTGGTGTGTTCTCACTGTCCTCACTTTCAGCTGCAGGAGGCAGGGGCATGTATTCCTGTGAATGGAAATAGAAAGAGATTCATCAAAGATGTGTTAGTGGGAAGGACCTTCACTAGCTGGTGTGTTCTTACTGTCCTCACTTTCAGCTGCAGGAGGCAGGGGCATGTATTCCTGTGAATGGAAATAGAAAGAGATTCATCAAAGATGTGTTAGTGGGAAGGACCTTCACTAGCTGGTGTGTTCTCACTGTCCTCACTTTCAGCTGCGGGAGGCAGGGGCATGTATTCCTGTGAATGTAAATAGAAAGAGATTCATCAAAGATGTATTAGTGGGAAGGACCTTCACTGGCTGGTGTGTTTTCACTGTCCTCACTTTCAGCTGCAGGAGGAAGGTGCATCGTTCGTCGTGTTTCCTTAGATCAAGATTAAATCTTGATCTTCGGAGTAGTTGCTACAACTGGCCGTGTCAGACACGTTACCCCGGGGTGCGAGATAGGACTCTTGTAGCGTGCCCCCATTTAAAACAATTATACAATAACAATTAACATTACATTTAATTAAAAGTATGAAACTATACAAATTACTCTCATGTTACGGGAAAGATATTATATATATATATATATATATATATATGTATTATGAATCAATTGATTTGGTCGATCCAGTTCGATGACACAAACACGGCACTACTGGACAGAGATCCTACTAATTACAGAGCTTGGTCTTGTTGCTCTGTTCGCCAGATGTAATGTAATGTAATGTAATTTTTACAATGCAATAAATTGACCAATATGATAGTGGAGTTCCTCTGATATCATGTACTGTCAATGTATAACTTTCTTTAGTTGTTGTTGGCATCTCTATCAAGCTTACAACAATCCATTCATATGTAATTTTAATGTAATTGATGATTCATGTGAAGTATGTCTGTATGTATATATGAATAAATCAAGGCAAACCATTAGCAACATTGGATAACAAACAGCATACAAACATGCACATGCACATGTAGCTCGAACAATTTGGTTTCATTTGAAGGCTGGTCTATATTAGAGAATGGCACTGAAATCACAGGAATGGTTGGCTTGATCATGTGATCTATCACATGACTTGGACATCAGGTGGCATATGAATCACCTGACCTCTCTGACTCTCATGTAAATGCTGAAATCTAGTCTGGTGTGATCTAGTCTCTGACCTGGCATGGCGTGGTCACATGATCCATCACAAGATGAAATATCAGGTGGGTTATGAATCACCTGACCTGACCTCCTGTGAAGGAAAGTAGAAAGAGATTTATCAAAGATGTGTTAGTGGGAAGTGTTTATCAAACATTCAGCATACGACAATCAGGAACTTCACCGGTGGGTGTGTTTTCACACTGTTATTACTTTTAGGTGATAGACCCAACAGTGGCTAGTGAATGCATCTTTTAAAAACAGGATGGCGCGGTATTTTGTGAGTCGGGTAATCGTCTTGCTTGAGCTTCGGGAATTTATCATAGCTTTAGAGTCAAGAGGACCTTCACCATTTCCCTTTTTTGCTCCTCCTTCTTCTTGCTAGGGCCCGTACAACGTATATTGTCAATCTTTAGCGCTGCTCTTCACACGATCTGTTTTTGTTTTCCTACTCTGAAATAAATTCAATTTATATATTGCAAATGCTTTGTTTTGAATAACAATGTTTGGTTTAGTTTAAAATGATATACATTGTACATGTTTATTATTTTGTATTGAGTGAATACAAATAATACAAATTAACTATTCTGATTGTTGGATCAAGTATATAAACGAATTTGCATATAGTGCAACAAGCTGTTCTTTAAAAAGAGAATATCAAATATCGGTATCAGCACGGAGTTTACAATATTAATTTTGTCATGAAAGTAACATGCCGCGGATTGTCTCTTGTGGAGTTGCTTAAGAATGTCATAGCTTGTATCAACAACAAAAAAACAAAAAAACAAAAATCATTTCTCCCTGTCCATACATTACAGAAGACATGACTAACCCAGTATATCTGGGATAATTGAAAGAAAGAAAAGAAGGGGAAAAAAAAGTTTATAGCTTAAACACATGAATCTATCTTTATTCCTAATGATGTGAATATTGAAATAAAACTTGAACCAGAGGTATTTTGACTTTAATATTTAGGCCCTTCTTACTCTCGTCATGGTCATTGAATCCACTCAAGGAAACAAGTCTGCACACACAGACTCTGATTTGACACTGTACCACAAATCCTACAGCATTGAGCAGAATATAGCTCTGTCAGTCTCTGGCTGCATCAAACCAGCTCAGTAGAGCCTTTGCCCTATTAGTGCGGGATGATATGTAATATCGTAGGATTTTGTTTGCCAAAGTTGATTTTTGTTTAGCTGTTTTGGCTTCAAAAGGGTCCCAATTGGCCAAAAAAGATGGGGTTCAAATTTTCAGACCCTTCCTTCTTTTCCTGGGGGGTCCATATAGGGCGCCAAAATGGCATATATAACGCGCAATAGGGGAATTTGGTGTCTTCAGGAAAATTTGAACCCCATCAATTTCTGATAGCTTGGACCCCAATGAATCCAAAAAATGCAACCAAAACAAAAATCAACTTTAGCACAAAAATCCTACGGGAGCTGTTTCAGTGATATACCATACCACACTATATGCTCTCCTTGTCTCACTGTGCAGACACTGTTACGCTCAGCGACTAGCAAGTATTTGTGTCTGCAAGCTATCAGGACATCTGCTTAACATATTTGTGGACTTTGCCCATATTTTCACAAACAAGGCCTAGGCTGAATACGGGTGCGTGTTATTTACTGTTATTTTGAACCCTCTTTCTTTCCTCATCCGAAAGCAGAGGTCACCTCAGATGACCTTGTGATCAACAGAGTCTATTCAAGTCCTAGAGAACTATTACAAATGTATACATCATATGTGTTATATACAGTGCGTCCAAGAAAAAACGAAACCGAGAATTATCGATGTTTTATCATAACTTAGTCACATTTATAATCAATAAATGAAACATATTTAGAAAGCTTAGATCCTCCTCTTTCATTTGATGCAACTCATATGATGTATATTTCACGCATGAGTGATTAAAATGAATTTGAAGAGAGGAAACCAAAAAGTAATTTGGCGGACGGTATCTGAATTTCAAAGAGAAAATCACATTTCTAGAAAGCTGAGTTTCTGCCCTTTCATATGATACTTCAGTCAGGAAAAATGAGCTAGGAATAACAACGTTCTGTTTGTTTAAAGTAGTGCTTGCATTTCCATAATTTTATCAAACGAATGCCTTTTCACTGGCTGCCTGCTGTAGCAACAAGCAGAATCGACAAAAGACTTAACTCCGTTTCGTTGACAATCAGCCATGCATGAAGTCTTTCGTCTACAGCTGATTGTCAACGAAACGGAGTTAAGTCTTTTTTAAATTCCGTTTGTTGCTACGGCAGCTAGGTAGCCAGTGAAAACGAATTCGTTTACTAAAATTATGGAAATGCAAGCACAGCTTGTTACACGTTATGCAGTGCATTTTTGTAGATTTCTCAGATTGGCTGGTGTTTGTTTTTGGTGTCCCATATCAATTGAAATATGTGCTCTGTTTGTGGATAATGGTGTGTTAAATATTACTGTGATCCCATTTAACTAGAAATTTTTAACACATTTCAGTTCTTTACAAAAAAGTTTGACATTAATACCTTGCTCATATTAGTGACTTGCAATGACTTGCTCCATACAGTGAAGGTTAAGTACATGTATGTACACATGTGCAGGAGCAATGAAATAAATAAATCAGAGGAAGAAGAAATATTAAGACAAATTATACAATTATAAAATGCCTTTACCTAATTATGAAACATGTAATAATCTAGTGAGGGTAGGTACTGTACACACAATTAACAAGCATTACTTAAAGAAAAAAATATGTAACTCAAAGATCTTGATTTTAAAAAATATATTTCAAAATATGGACTACAGATCCGGCCTTCATTTCACAGCACATGATGCTTTCTCAAGTACTTTTTACATTCAATCACAATTGAGTTTGTATGTGATGTGTCTATAGTCCAGGCAAGTTTTTATTTTAGTGTCAATATCAATTCATTACTTTCTTCTCGACAATCTCTTTTGCAACACAATCTTTAAAAAAAGGTTGCACTCCTCTTCACCAACTCCTGCCATCTCTTATCACCGGCATAGACAGGTACCGTCACCTGCCCCTTCCTAGAGTAAAAAAAAAAAAAAAAGTATCTGGTCTTTGTTACTCCCATTTCGAGCTGGACTTGAGAGTAGTAGGGATGAGTTGACTTAAGCTCAATTTTCCTATCCTTCTGTATCAAGTACGAGACATTCTCTGGTGTTGGCTTAGTATGTGCCACGCTATAAGGGCACTTGATCTCCAAAACTCCACGCCCACTACAATTGCATTCAACAATTCCATCATGACTGGCATCGATGTGTGGATCCTCGTTTTCTACAAACATACCACATTCTTGTACCGAGTGTCGACTATGATTTTCTTTGTTTTTCGCTCATGAAGGCCCTTCTTGCCACCTCTTCCATCTTGCAGCCGAACTTAAGTGCTGGGATTGTCATGTCTGGCTTTTCAAGGTTCAAGGTTCATTTTATTTCTTTCTTTCACAACATTTTTACATATAATAATAGAACAAAAAAACAGCATAAGAAAAAGTGCAATTTTAAGTCGATGTATAATCCAAATGAAAGAAAGTGGAGACCTTAGAAAAGCTGGGCTTGTAAGAGCAAGGTTCCCATATAACATAATCCATCAATGTTTCACTTTTAAAAATGTTTCAAAATTATCAAAACTACACATGATTAAATATGGGGGAAATATTTACAAAAGAGATAGCTTGAAATTTGAAAAGGAGAGGATGAAAATATATACAAAGGGATCGAGAGGAAAAAAGCAAACTGGAACGAGAAAAAACAACAAAACAGAGAAAAACAGAGAAAGAAGAAAGTTATAAGTATATAGGGGAAAATGGTATTTGGTGTAAAGAAAAAAGAAAAATAGAAGAGAGGAGGGGGGGGGAGGGGGGGGGGGGGAGAGAGAGAATGTGAAATTCTGACATTTATATTGAATAATCAAACAATGACTTCCCCCATGTGAGCACTCCATAATTGAGATAAGGCAAAATTAAAGTAGAATACAAAATACGCAAAATTTCTTGTGGGACAAAAGAACTTAATTTATAAATTACACCAGTATTTTTAGACACGACTTTACAAATATTAGTACAATGAGATGCCCAAGACAGCTTCTCATCAATATGTAGCCCAAGAAACTTGGTGGAAGTTACTCACACAACATTAACATCATCAACAAATACATTTCCAGGTACATCCTTTAGGGAGTTACTAAAAAACATATAGTTTGTCTTTTGAAGATTCAAGGACAACTTATTTGCATGAATCCACAAAATAACTTTCTTTAATTCAATATTAACTGTATCTAACAAAACTTCAGGGTTTTTATGAGAACAAAATACACTTGAATCATCTGCAAAAAATATGAAAGATAGTACATCAGATGAAAGATAAAAATCATTAATATATAATATAAAAAGAAGGGGACCAAGAAGGGACCCCTGAGGGACCCCACAAGATATAGTTTGATGACTTGAGTCAGTTCCATTTAATGATACATATTGTTTTCTGCCTGTTAAATAGCTCCTGAACCAGCTAAGAGCGATGCCCCTCACTCCATAATATGACAATTTACTTATTAAAATTTCATGATCAACCGTATCAAATGCCTTAGAGAAATTCAAAAATAAACCAATTGTATGAAGGTGACCATCTAGTGCTTGAGCTATTTTATCAACAAAGTGTAAAATTGCATGTATAGTGGTGTGCTTTTCACGAAAGCCAAACTGGAATTTTGAAAATATTTTAGTCTTTTTTTTAAATATCACTGTTCTATCATAATTATATAAGCTTTTCTAAAAGCTTTGAAAAGGATGTCAATAATGAAATGGGTCTATAAGCCCATGACACGTGTCAAGAGAGATGATGTGTCTGTATCGGGTTTCAGTTCCCTGGTTTATCCTTCGTCGGGACTGCATGGGCCATAGAGCCGGTCACACGCCCTTTCCGATGTGCAAACCATGTTGGATTTGTTGCTTGTTCCCGTGTCTCTCTTTCCAGTGCCTCCACAGATACAGCAGAATGTGATATGGGAACTGCTTCCAAGAGCTCTGCGACAGTTGATGAGCTCCAGCCGACAGCGAGCAGTGTCACTGGAAACTCTGAGGCGACAACATTCTCCTCATGTTGAACGTTGATGTCTGCATGTACTGCTGTCTCTACACTCTGTTAAATTTCATTATCTGGACTGTAAACGTACTGAAGCACACAGGCATCTTGAAATTTTGACATTAGGGAAGCACTAAGTTCGCTGATGGTTGCTGGTTGGTCCTCTGATAGGGATCCGACTGGAGACACAGCTGTCTTGCAGCAGGGTTAATTCCTTTGCGCTTTTCCAATCCAGCTGTTTAGATATTTAAGAGAAATAAAATAAGATTGTGATACAAAATTAGAATACATTTGTGTTATTACTGGTAGCTTTCAATAATGGAAAACGGATGTCGCCCCTTAAAGGTTCTCGGGCATTTATATTGTGAGACGCAATGCCTCCTGTATACAAAAGTTTGATGAAAAACTGCCATTCTTTTTTTTTTTGGGGGGGGGGGTTCGGGGGGGGGGGGAATATTTTCCCATTTTCTTATCTTGTCAGGTTTGTCTTATTAAAACCATTAATTATTTCATCTGAATATTACTAGCCTTACAAAACCCAAGGATTTTAGTTTGTAAAGTTTGGGAGCCTAAAAATCATCATTAAAATGTTTGGAACATCTTATCAGACGAATTGAAAGGAGAAAAATGGAACAATGAAATGATATACAATGTAGACAATAGTTACTTTTAATTTCCTGTAGAGGCACCTACATATATTTACTGAAACTTGCATACCTTGGGCTGAGAATTGAGACTCTACAACTGCTTCGGTTCTACGGTCGTCCGTCCACTGAATGCTGACCATTCACATTCCCTTGATGTGCAGGCAAGATTCGTAAGACCTTTTCTCCATGCGTCGTAGCTCACTGCGACTTATGAGTTGGGATCGGGCAAAGTTGGTGATTTCAACAGGTCAGCGTACGCTGTCGTCTTTTCTATAGCAGCTTCGGCCGGAGTGGTGACTACCGGAACAAGGTTTGGTGACACTTTGGCTGCATAGTTCTTCAATTGTTGCAAATTCCAACGTCTAATATCATCAATAGACACCTTCGATTCGTCATTCATATTTTCACAAGTTTATATAGCTCAAAAAATTTAAAGTTAGCGCAGATCGGCTTTGCCATGCCAACTATCATTCAATTTTCCCGTTTCGGTATTTAATTTAGGATTTTGGTCGAAGGGTTTCATAGATCTGTCATTTAATTTGGAAACTGCTCAACCAGCATTTAAATTAATCGTCACTTATCGAAGCGTCATTTTTATCATTCAAATTAACATTTGTCATTCGTATTCGAATTATATTCATTCAAGTTAGGCATGTTAGAGTGTAGAAATGCAACACACGTTTACAGTTTTTAAAAATGCAATTAAATGCATGATTTGCCATTAGGGTCTTTTCTGTTATTCCATTTATTAATTTTGAGGACAATATGCATATGGATGTAGTCAGACATTAAAAGAAGGGGCGAAATCAAGAGATATGGCATTTCTGCACGGACATGTTCCCCGGAAAAGTGGGGATACAAAAATACCTACCCCAGTCACAATATTGTACCCTTCCTCCATAATGAAATTGTGATACATTTATGATGAATTACAAAACAAACAACTTCCTCACATGAAAATTTACAAAAACATTGAGACCATCAAGTCCGTAGATGTAAGCTTTTTTTTTCTTCTTAACAATCAAACTTAAAGGATGATGAATATCATATTAATCTAAAAGTATATAAAGTGTATAAATGCAAGAAAACAAAATGTGATTCAATACACATGGAAAAAAATAATCTTGAAAGAAAAAGAATGAGCTATCAAAATTGTGTAATAAACGAGAAATGTATATTGACGGATGCTACAAATGAATTCGAATGCTAAGAGTACACCTTCACGATGTCAGAAATCGTGTAGCGCCAAATGACCAAATAGCGAAAGAAGCACATTATTCATTAATTTGAATGAAACATACATAAATTCTAACGAACACTTCGTAGATTTGAAAACTAGAATAAGGAATATAAACCCAAGATATATCAGACTGCACTAAAACCGTCGAATTTGAACGCAAGCCAAATTAATTTAAACGACAAACTCGAGAATTTGGCTGGTAAATCCTATAATACTTGAAACTCGAACAGAAATACAGCAACCGTTAAACAAAGAGATATCCATAGAGGTCACGTTATATACGCATCGCTTACGTGAGAACTTCCCCACACGCATCGCGTCCGGAGTCCGTGTACAGCTGACCCCTGACACTATGACGTAACAGACGTCCGGTCGATAACTCTAAAACTCCCATAGAGATATATTTAAAAAAAATTATCAGCTGAGAAAATAAGACACCCGCAACCAGTCAGTCCGCAAGCCCGAAAAAAACACGTCTAGTTTATCCCAGTCCTCGCGAGCGTGACCCCGATTTGACCTCAGAAGTCGTTAATGAAGACTCGTTTTGAAATGCTCGTAGCTCCGTTATAAAATGAGATTTTCAAATGATTGTTTTTGTTTTGAAGAGTTAAAAGTTAAAATCACGGAAATATCATCTTTATTTTTTCAAAAAGAGGAACAAAAATATGAAATCAGTAGTTAGAACGATGACTTTTTTTTGGAAATTTGAAGTTTTGAGTTTCGTCTTAAATTCCACAATTTTTTCCGAAAGCCCCAAAATTAGCTGGATATTATAAAACGAAATTTATTAAGCTTTAAATATATGGTAACAAATTAACTTGATGAATTTTAGATGGGTCAGCAGCCAGCTAAAGATATAACGATGTCTATCTTACTTTTGGAGTGGAAGTCGCACACATCGTTCGTACACTCCGACCCTCTGTCCGTACAAAATGACGTCATTTCACATTTTTTAATCTTCGTATTTGCCCACAAAACGCCCTCTAATCCTTACAATTAGGGTTTATTCCCCTTAAATTAGTATGGATACGATCACTTCTTAATAATCTAGAATATTATTTACACAAGTGCGATAATAAGTCGTCATTCCTTGTTCCTAAATATATTTCGGTCCCATGTGTTCAATTTCGTGTATGCATTATCTCTGCCCATTGTTCTACGTTCACCTACATGTCGCTCATATTTGTCTCGCACTCTCGCTTCCCTTAAAAAATTTCTCCCTCTCTCTCTCTCTCCCTTTTAAATCTCCCCCTCTCTCTCCCTTTTATACATATATCTTTCCCTTTTATCTCCCACTCTCTCACGGCCTCCAGTAACTGTTACTACTACAGCGAAACAAGCAAAGCCAACAACGAAATTTAGTAATAAAAATATAAATACATGTACATCCTTTTTTTATTTTTATTTTGAGTTTGAGTTTTTATTAACAAAAACAAATAAGTAAACATAATGTATCATGCATGATTACATGAAATATAACAATATAGCACAAGATAAATAATATTACACATGAATAAGATTTAAAAAAAAAACATTGGTTTACAAAGTATGTTATATAAATAGATGAAATAAAATATATATTTATTAAGTGAACCAAGTTGCATGGCAAGGTCAATACAAACAACTTTAAGTTCCACGTACACCTAAACTTGCATAATGGTACCCTGTAGTACGTGAAATAACAAATGTCTCTCACAAGCCTTCCTCTGCATAGCTTGAGAAAAAATATCAACATGTATATTGTTTTAAAAAAAGGAGTATTGTAACTTTGTACGGTACATCTATAATAATAATAATAATACTCATCTATTGCGTCAAACCGTCATGTTCAAGGTACATACATGTACATACTGTTCTTTTGAAAACATGATAAAATATAATAACTTCATCCAAACAGAGAGTTGTATAAACACTTTGAAGGTGTATATACAGTAAAAAAAAATTGAAGCACTTGTTTGTTTGGCAAGGTTTCATATATGATAACAAAAATAAGTTTACTATAACTGAGAGCTGCATAAATGTGTTGAAGGTGAATGTATATTATATACATGAAAGGTATTCTTTTTTGGCAAGGTTTCACATACATGAACAAATTTAAGTTCACTGGAACAGAGAGTTGCATACACATTGCGAAGATCTTCATACAGTAAATGTTTCAACACAATAACTTATTTTATACTATTGGCAAGGTTTCACACACAGGCTATAAAACAAGTTGACCAAAAAGTACTGGGAGCTGTATAAATGT
Organism: Strongylocentrotus droebachiensis; assembly: GCA_035222895.1. Classification (NCBI taxonomy): domain Eukaryota; kingdom Metazoa; phylum Echinodermata; class Echinoidea; order Camarodonta; family Strongylocentrotidae; genus Strongylocentrotus; species Strongylocentrotus droebachiensis. The sequence continues at coordinate 90,758 of JAVYIG010005996.1, read as the reverse complement.
TTTGGAGGTGTAAGTACAGTATATATTCTTTTTGGCAAGGTTTCACACGCATGATGAACATAAGTTAATCAGAACTGGCAGCTGTATACAAATGTTGAAGGTGTACATATGTAGTTAACCTTTAAAAGCCAACTAATATTTTTATAATAAAAACATTGGAAAAACATGAAGGCATATACCATGTTCATGTATAAATGTTTACCTCAGATCGTTCTGATGCTTAGCTGGCAACTAAACACACTAGAAAGTGCATGTACTAGATACTTTTAAATGAATACATAATACAATCGATACTAACACAGGAATATATATATATATTGATCAATGATCATCTTCACACTGTGAAATCCACCCTGGCAAATCAATCACAACGATATCCTTCCTGAAGCTACCAAACATGTATATTCTATACGTAAAATATTTACAAAAAAACAATTAAAAACAAAAATCCTTAGTTCTCATCGGATTTGCTCTGTGATAGACTATGTACATAATATTAGAAATATTTCAAAGATATGAAGGCTGCATCTTCAAATACTTTTAAACAGGAAACAACTTTGGTGAAGGCCCGATACCCAAGAGCATAATTATAAAGAATACCTGGTACGTGTAGTTCTCATTGATATCAAACTACCGGTAATTCTTCGACTGATTCGATATCTGATAATTCTTCATCAGAGGAGAACAAAAGGTCTTCAATTCCAAGAGCCTCATCTACATTATTGACAACTTCTCCATCCTCATCATCTGAAGAGATATCTCCTTCCTCTTCTGACGAGTCGCTGTTACAAGAAATATCTCAAGGTTTACGTACTTCTGGTTGCGATCTTTCTGACACATTTGAACAATCATTGCATCGACAGCCTGGGCCACATAACTTGCCATTTTGTCTACATTTACATCTTTTATTAACACTTTTTTTTTACATGCACATCCCCTTGTGAAAAAGGCTACAGTATTTCGAATTTCTGTCATATTTTCTTCAGAGTCCCACATAATCTCTATAATTGGAACATTATTGTCAAATGTTACTACATAACTATGTGAAACCAAATCAGGGTATTGAAACTGGGGAGTGGTACACAAACTCCACACTGTGCTAACCCAGCATGACCTTAACCAATGGTATTGAAGAGCAGTATTTGAAGGAAGCAACTCATCTTCATAGCATCCTAGCCATGAAGCCTTCCTAACTTTATCAAGTGCATTTTCATGTTGTTCTCTTTCTGTCTCTCCATTAACACTGGCAAATAATTGAACTGGCGAATCATACTGGTGAAGACAAACCCTCTTGGCTTTAAAATAAACACAAATAATTAGCCTATAGAATAAGAGGAGACCCAAGTCACCATTTCCATTAACAGTGCTACAAGATAAATTGCCGATATCAAAGGGAGTATTTTCTCCTGAAATGAAAGATGCATATTGAAAGAATACATTCATAAACTTACTTTTGCCCAAATGTGCAAAGTATGATACAAAGTCACACCCAGAGCATATAAATAACATTTGGATACACTTCAAAACATCAATATTTTTGGGAAAAATTGCAGACAAATCAGAATCTGCCTTTATAGGATCTTGCAACATGTTCACATTTAAATATTTCTCTTTCCCAACCTTAGCGTTATATTGTATACAGCCCGTCTTAACTGAAAAGTTCAATGGTAGGCTAACAACGCCAACATTCCTATCAATATAATGAATTAACACATGACTACAAGGAGTATCATACACATGAAGAAAGATGTGTGTGTCACTCTCTTCATGGTTATGTACAAGAGAATGATTCTCAACCCCCTTACTGGTTACAAAAACACCTGACCACCCTGGCGACGACTGTAGCCCAACATGAAACAGAAGTAATACAAATGTGGTCATTTTGCAAGTGACTTTTAACAATATTCTACAATTTGACCAATTCTGAGGAAGAGGAGTATCATCAACTACCTCATCCACTGTAGAGTCAGAGTCTTCATCCCCTTGATCCCGTCTTGATCTTGCAATACATTTTGGTGATATCCCTTTTGTATCAAACTGGTCAAATACAATTTTTACATCTCTGAAACCTCTTTTGAAACGAGTCAAAACCCAAATATCAACAATAAAAGATGCATATTCATTAAATGTTCTATAATGTTTAAGTGGTGATGTATACATTATATTCATTCCTTCTGCTATGAGACATGCCCCCTTTTGGGTAATGGTAGGACTACTAGATACTATATTATAATTACTTCCATATCGTTTATCAAAAATATTATACATTACATATTTGGCACCTTTCTGAGGTAGATTGCTACGGTCACAAATAGCTCGAGGTTTTTCTATAAATTGACAAAGAGTACTTATTGGTTGATTTCTTTCTTGTGAGGAAGCCATCAAGCGCTTGCAACAGAGAGTAACCATTTTCACTTCCTTTTGGTAGCTTGAAAACTTTCTACGTGTGACTTTAGGTTTAGCAAATGTTTTCAAATTATGCTTCCTTAAAACAGGTTTTTCCACACTAGTGTCTTAAAGTATTTGGAACTTACAAAAATAAGAGTAAGCATCCTGACCTATCTTTCTGTATGAGAGTAGACTTGTTTCTTGATCCTTGGAAGCATGAACTCTAGTAAAGACATGGCACAATCCTGGTTCCTGATCTGGCAAAAACATACTACTCTCCAAAAGCCTACCCAGGTCCACTTTAACATTTGAAAATTCAGATTTAATGACTGACGAAGAAAGATCTCTGTGAAGTACAGACTCTGAAGGATTTAGAAATTATAACTGTTCCTCAAAATGAGTAATTAATTTTGCTTGGTAGTGTATCGTACCAGCAATTTTTTTCCATTTTGGGGGGAAGGCTTCTACAAAGGGCCATCTTACAATGTTTGTTAATTAACATTTCATGCAAGAACATCAAATTTGTCTATACTTACATGTGTAAAATAATTATTATTAAGTGATGATAAATATCCATTTGCATCTCTATCATCTTTGACATGCTGTAAAAATCTATCAAGGGTGGATTCTGAACAGCACAAACCTAAGCTATTCATTAAATAGGGGTAGATTCTTCTTCTTCTTCTTTCGCCGACGGTGCCATGACCGTGGTGAGGGTCGAGCAGTTGAAGAAGAAATAGATGAGGTAGAAGTAGTTGCAGAAGCAGATGAGGTAGAAGCAGTTGAAGAAGCAGATGAGGTAGAAGTAGTTGCAGAAGCAGATGAGGTAGAAGCAGTTGAAGAAGCAGATGAGGTAGAAGTAGTTGCAGAAGCAGATGCAGTAGAAGTAGTTGCAGAAGCAGATGATGTAGAAGTAGTTGATGACGTAGATGAGGTAGAAGCAGTTGAAGAAGTAGATGAGGTAGCCCGCTCCCCCCCCCCCCCACTCAGTGTTATTTAGGGTACGCATATGCTCGTTCCCTCTTTTTGAAAGCACCCCCTATCTGAGGACTGCCAACATTTCCGAACCCCCCTTTCGCGTGCTCTTCCTGCCTTGGAGACCCCCCTAAATCAGGAAAAATGCTCAATGTACCCCCCTAAATTCGGAATAACTTCTCAGGAGTCCAAAGAGATGAGAGAAAAAAAGGAAAAACACCCCCTTTTTAAAGAAATTTCTGGGTGAAAAGTCAAATACACCCCTTTTTTTACAATTCTCGGGCCGGACTTTGTTGCACGAAAAGTACCCCTTTACCGGACATTTTGGCAACACGCATGCGGTCATTCCGACCCCTGAGTGGGGGGGGGGGGCGGTTGAGGTAGAATCAGTTGGAGAAGCAGATGAGGTGTAAGTAGTTGCAGAAGCAGATGCAGTAGAAGCAGTTGAAGAAGCAGACGACAGAAAAGCAGGTGGAGTAGAAAGAGGCATATTTATCTTCTTTTTTTTGCGTCGGGGTGTCCACAACTTCTTCAGTTCCTCTGGAACATACTTGTTAGCACAACTTGAACGGCGCACATATATACATTTCATTTTTGCCGACTTCACTTCCTCTGGAAATATCTGCTTTCCAAATAAATTGAGGTGCAGTCCATCACACAAAAATAGGTCACTGTACGTACAATAGCTTGAAGACAGATCAACAAAAGCAAAGTTAGAGAAAGAAGTGGTGAGAGAATGAAGCTTAAGATTATAGTAAACACTGGCTTCGTACAAAAGGTGACAATCCCAGCGAGGTAAAATGGCACTAAAAATAATCTTTGAAGTGGGATACTTCTCCCTAACTATAATGTATAAATCTGTAGGGGCACTTCTATCCCATTCCCAAACACTTGAAGACAAATTATTTGTTCCTACGTGGATAAATACAACTTCAATATCGTCAGTAGCTATAATATTCCTTCTGACGTACGATCGCAAGGACTTAATAGTACAGCCAGGAACAAAAAACACTTCACTCTCCAGTTCCAAATTGTCCTGAAGGCCTCGAAGAATCGAATCCCCATACACATGCACTTTCCCCGAAAGAGAAGACGGGTCTTGGCGATACCTGTAATGTCATGATATAAAATAGAAACAAAATTAGGAAAAATGCAAAAAAATAAAATCCAGCTAAATTGTAAAGATTACTCCATGGTTGAGTAAGTGCAAGTTTTGTCAGTACGCTAGAACAATGCAGGTTAGGGCGAGTGTGGTACATGATTTACATCTTCGTTGCCATAATAATAATCAACGAAATTGGTTGTGGGGGTTAACGCCAGAAAGACAATACCCCTTTTAATACAAAAAAAATACAATTGCAAGGTAGTGTAGATTTAGGTCAAATTAGGGAACACGTTTATGGTCTAAGTCACAGGAAAATATATTCAGAGAAAGAAATGATTGATATATTATTATTAATAACTTAAAAACTAGGTAATACCGGTACTCTTTTTATGTGAAGTTTGACTCCTTCATTACGTCAAATTGTGCTCAGCTGCGTGTGAGTTGTGAGATTATTTTTGTAAATGTCCGGTGCCTGGCTCTGTCCTACAAATTACAATACGAAAATACCGGTAAAACTAAAAAGTAAAAACTACTAGATCTAGTACAGTTTACTACAAAGTACAAATGTAGATCCAGATATGTCTCCAAGTCAAAGTTGAGACAAAGTCTAACCAAGAGTAAGACAAAGTCAATTAAATAAAGTTCTAGTTGTTACTGTTAGTCGACTCCAGACAAAGTTAAATTAGGCGTTATTAATCCACCCTACTAGTATCTGCACCTCCAGTTAAAACTCAGACAAGTATTTTGTAGGGCGAACCAACCAAGTACCAAGTATTAATAAGCCTATGATTTATTAATATTTAATACTTATTTATTCCTTCCTTCCATTAATTTAAAATCTTTGTGAAGTTTATCCTTGCAAGGGCAGGCTAAATGTCAACGTCTGTGGTTATAATCAATACCAGGATTAAACAACATGCCCTTAAGACCCTTTTACTACCCTCAGCACTTATCGATTTATAGTATTTCATTTAATTACAACCAAATAGTTATAGATCTAACATTTTAAAATTCAATAAAAACCACCGAACGTGAGATCAGAAGAAACCAACACAGATTTATACACGTGGGACTGGTTTTGGACCTCGGCACCGATTGCAAACATCAGCGCATTGCGGCCCAAAATAGCTCCTTATCCCCTAAACTCGATCACGTGACCACTCTAGCACCCAAGAAAAACATACTCGCATTTTTAAAGCCTAATTTTCAACAAGTTATAGTTCGAAGGCACCGTAAAATCCGGTGTCTTTGATAATACGAAGGAAAAACAATCTAATAACTTGCGTTTTTAGATGGGTCAGCAGCCACTTACAAACTCAGGTATGTTAAAACGAGAAAAATATACTAATGTTACTTCAAGAGACATTTTCAGTGGTAAAAAATACTCATTTTAAACGGGGAAAAATAAATGTTCAATCACGAGAAATCGGATTCACTACTCACCCTGACATCTCGGTTGGAAAGTGCATGCAAACGGCAGCAATCAAGTCATGACTTCGGCGGTGTATTATCTCGCTAACGGCGAGACCCGAACAAAGTCCGAAAAAGTACGAGACGACTGGGATAAATCTTGCGCATTTGCTCATTAGCATACTGACTTGCCGACTGACTGCAACGCTGAACCGGTGACAGTAGAATGAGAGACAAGGACTACTGCCACCGGTTCAGCGTTGAGGGTGTGTTCATTTCTCAGCTGATTGGGCGCGCGACCACAGAACTGTATTGTACAGTTCTGCGCGCGCGACACGGAAACAGTGGACTATCGTGCCGATGATGTTCTACATAACAACGTGCGTAATTCTCACAAAAGGATTCGCCATTTTCTTCATGACTTCATCGTTTAGTTTGATCGGGAAACTGTAAGCACACAAAAATGAATTATTTAGTTCTTAGCTTTGTGTAATGTGCCATCAAACACAAAGTAAATTCTTCGGATAAAAAGCAGAGAGCTAAATTTCAAGAACAATTCTTAGCGTGTTATCGTGGAACAATTTTATTCACTGATTTGCGATCTGCTTTGACAATCTAAAATTCATTTTGAAGCAACAGATCGTTCATGTTATATTTGGATGGACCGGAGCGCGTTGGTTTATATGAAGGATATCCAACTTGTACTAACAGGGCCAGAAGAGTCCGACACGGATTCTTTAATTATGGAATTGGAATTATGCTCGCAAGTATTACTTTATCATATCAAAATCATTCCTCTGCCTTAGTTTCCGATGTATAATCATTAGAAGGCTTCGAAATTGGTTAAACCTACATGGTAACAGAGAAAGATATATACGTCTCAAGCTGTAGAGCGGGTAACTTTATTGTCATATTTAGTCTCTTCCAGGAAAGATTTACAGAACGCAAAGGTGACTTTGACAAACACGAAACAAACAAAGAAATATCCTTTAGATTTGCTGACAATTGGGTCCACAGACAGAGCAAAACATGGCACAAAGAGCAGCAAAAAGGTCTAACGGGGTCGATACACCTCTTAACATGGCAGCGTTAAATGGCCATCTTGACGTAGTTCAGTACGTTATACCTCGTTGGTCAAGGAGCAGATGTTGAGAAGAGCGGTAATGATGGGGATACTCCACTTCACTGTGCATCACGCAACGGTCATATTGTTGTAGTTCAGTACCTCGTTGGTCAAGGAGCACATGAAGAGAGGGTCGCTAATGATGGTCGGACACCTCTTCACTGTGCATCATCCGGTGGTCATCTTGATGTAGTTCGGTACCTGGTTGGTCAAGGAGCACATGAAGAGAGGGTCGCTAATGATGGTCGGACACCCCTTCACTGTGCATCATCTGGTGGTCATCTTGATGTAGTTCAATACCTCGTTGGTCAAGGAGCACATGAAGAGAGGGTCGCTAATGATGGTCGGACACCTCTTCACTGTGCATCATCAGGTGGTCATCTTGATGTAGTTCGGTACCTGGTTGGTCAAGGAGCACATGAAGAGAGGGTCGCTAATGATGGTCGGACACCTCTTCACTGTGCATCATCCGGTGGTCATCTTGATGTAGTTCAGTATCTCGTTGGTCAAGGAGCACATTTTTAGAGTGGCAATAATGATGGTGAGTCACCACTTCACGTTGCATCACGAAATGGTCATATTGATGTAGTTCAGTACCTCGTTGGTCAATGAGCGCAGGTTAAGAGCGGCAATAATGATGATTAGTTACCACGTCATGTTGCATCAAACACAAAGAGCTCTCAAATGTAAAATTAACAATTGACTGCTTTATTTCATTTATCTATACATTTACTCGTCACATGATCGCAACTACTTTCTAAAATTTAACTTAATGGGGAACTAACCTCTCGACTATACAGCATTATCATGACATAGAGAGTAAAACAACGTTTCATTTGATATACAAATAATTGCTGTGTCGGCCAAATAATATCGTCTTGCAGGTACAATAAAGAGAACGTAGCTACTTCGCCATATTCGCGACGTCGTGTGCTCCCCAGAGGAAGCTGCCAATTTGTCGAAATTTCTCTTCAAAACTCCCGGTATGTGACATGGTGTACTATAGTGTTTGGTTGTAGTACTTGTTTTTCGAAAACCAAGGGCAAATTGTTTCATCGGTTTCGAGACCAACACAATCGCAATGGAATATTAGAGCTATAGGTAGAAGCTCTCAAGGTGAAGACATTTCTGGACAAAAAGTACAAGTACGACAGGAAAAATGATGTGATCTACAGTGATCATTTTACGGTTTGCAGCAAGGAAACGTATGTACGCATTTGCCGTAGTCAAATCCTTACGATACGTCACAGAACGGGCGGTGCGCAAACACGATGGCGACGTACTGAACATTCTCAGAGCCGCGAAAGATGAATGATTCTAAAGAAGAGTTACGTCCTCCATTTCGTCAATGTACGATGTTATATAGTTTTTCAGATAATGTTTTAAATGACCCACAAACTAAAATTAACGCGTAGTTTGAGTTTAATTCCCCCTTAAGGGCATTTCCAAAAGCCTAATGTATATACCATAGAAATCATATTCGGATAAAGTAATACGTCATTGTAAAGTTCGCGCAGTTGGCGGTATCGTGCGTCCACAGATTCTTGTGTTTTCTTTATGTCTTTAAAAGTTATTCGTTAATGTCTGTAAATGTGTTTATATATTTTGTAAACATTTAATCGTTTCGTATTACCTTATTCAACGCAAAGATAACAGTTTAAGAAAATAAAAAAAAGTGGATTTTTCGAAAGTAGTTGCGATCTTGTTCGGCTTAGTATTCATACATTATATCATATTCTTACCACAATCAATTGCCGTTGTTATGTACATGTATATCATAAATGTTAGCAGTATGTGAATTCAGAATAGACATTTGATTCTATCAATTCATCATACCTTCCTAACCCATACATACCATTCGTGTTCAGACTACGTGCATGCACATGTAAGGTAAATTGTATTATGGTTTAAAAACGGAGGATTTTATTTCATAAATTTAGTAATGTTGACAAAATATATTTTAAATGCAAATTCTTTGTGACTGAATTTTACATAGCTTTTTCTGATTTGAGAGGGTGTGATAATATCTAATCGGAATTTATACTTACGTTTTGAGGGAGTGTTCTAAGCCTGTTTAAATTATGTTTGCTTCTATTTTGATTTTCTACAATAACACGTCTAGTGAGCATTGCGGTATATATACGACTGTAAATTGAGGCTTGCCTAACAACGTTTTTGTAGGCATATTTCAAAATCATAATTCACTTTAAAACGACTGATAAATACAGTGCCTTATTCACATAGTTGTTTAAACGTCTTATCTTGTAACAAAATTGTTCATTGACCATGTGGACTGTTCTAAAATGACGTAGAGGGAGATATGTTAGTTTAAGTCAGATTATTATTTTACTTTTAAAAGTTATATTCCTTTTTTTTTTCTCTACGTTTTCACTTCAGTTGTTAAAATTGTAAAAAGTTTCTACAGGCCTATACTTTTAGATTAATTTAATGACAAAGAGGTGATGCGTTTATTCCGTACCCATAATTCATAATGTCATGATGTCATTGTTATGTACATATCTAATCGGATTACTACAGATGTCCATGCAGCAATATCTAACAAATTAATGTACATATGTAAAGTGTGAGTCACCAAAAGGAAACCCAGATTCAATCCTATAAATAACACGACCGCAACTATTTTAGAAATGTCAACTCAAAAGGAATTTCAATACCCTATTGTATGTCCCATGGAAATCATGTACAGCTTACTTAATACGTCATTGTCATGCTCGTACATTTCAATAGGTGACGCACAAGGATATTGAAATTGCCTTAGGTTAATATTTTCTTAAGTAGTTGCTATCGTGTTAAATATTGATGGAATCACAACATGATTACTGATTGAGTCGGTTATTCACAGGTTGCAGTATGTCATCCTTTCCTTATTTTGACACCCTTATCAATAAAATCACTTAGACAATTGAACATAAGCAACAATGGTAGGGTTCATTTGGGATCCATACTATTCGTATTTATATCACGTTAGTAATGCGTGTAGATTCCCTAATTACAAAGAGGGTCCACCTAGCAACGTTGAAAACAAAGAAACCTTTCCTTGAACACAGTGCCTTATTTGTAAATTATTGTTAATTTTCTTTCTTTCTACAGATTCGTACATAGACTGTACTAGAATTGCGGGGGAAGGAGAATAATTAAGTTTTTTATCAAATATATAACATATATTTTGCCTCTAAAACATGGTATTATTTTTTCGGTGTCTTTCATTCAATCGTTTAAATTGTAGATCGTCATATAAGTGCTTGTTATCCTTGAACATTTCTATTTACCCATTTATTTACAAACAGGTGATGAGTTTTTACATTATGATTTTGATGGTCTCATTTTCTTTCTGTGCATATCCGTCATGTTAAATTGAGCAATACTATTCCTATTTGAATTTAAACTTGTATACAGTGCAACAAAAATGATCATCAATTAGTTATTTTAACGAATCATTGTATGTTTTTTTCCTAATTGTACATAGATTGTTCTAAACGGGAAAGGCGAGAGCACTTACTCAGAATTGTTAGTTCAGGTTCATTTAAAGCGTGTTTTAAGCATATTTATATGTTTGTCTTCAAGTGTATATGATTTAAACAAGTATCCGTATCTTTCTACTTATCAGTCTAGTGCTACAAGATGGTGGGTTAGTTCTCTTTATATATTTAGGGATTTTAAGGTGTTTCTTTTTCATATCCCATTAATAATGCCAGACTTCTTATGGTATGAATTCCTAAAAGCGAACATATTTAATTAGATCATTTCATGGAAGTCAAGATATGCTGTGAAAACAAATTATCATTTTCTAAATAAAATTATTCTCTTGTAAAAAAAAATGATATCGAGTGTTCTTAAATGGTATGAGTTTAATTCAACAAAATTACGCCTGATTTGTGTATGATGTGACTTAATCAAAATATTGCTAAATCTTTTAAGGAAACGCTGGTACCATTTCCTGAAAGGTGCCTTTCTCCCTAAAATAAAAGTTAATGATTGGAACTGATATCCATCGACTCATCTTTTCTGTTATAATCACCGGTCGTCTTGTGTGGTTAATGCACGAGGGAGACTAGAGCCTCGTACAGAATTAGAGAGCAAACATTGAGAAAGACTGAGTGTTTACATGTAGTTACAAAAGCAGTGAGACAATTTCCGTAAGAGTTATCCTGAAGCATACATAATTATTGAATTAATTTCATGGAAGTCAAGGTTTGATTATGGTGTGAAAACAAATGATAATTTTTATGAAAAGCATTTAAAAAAAATTCCGTTGTGATTTGATCATTATGGACTGTTAATTAAGCAATACCAATTTGGGGCACACACCCTGAGTTTTCCCCAAAATCAATTACAAACCTTAGAGCAATGAAAATGTGTCCCTTTTTGTTATTGAAAATGGTGCCCATCCGACAGGAACAAAAACAAAATATTCCGATAGTTCATTTTGTGCATCATGTGCCTATTAGACTACACCTTTCCCTTTTATCAAAATAAACGGTATTCCTAACTTTGGTTCTTGCTGACATTTTACCTGACTAAATGCCTTGCTCTTCTGAAAAAGTTTCATTTCTGAAAAATGCAGAAACCTCTATTCATAACAATTAAATGCCCTTATCATTATTTTAAAGAACCGTAAGAAAACTACCTTCTCATTGGGTCTGAAATTTTCGTTTTATTCAAGTCATGCTTGCATGTAATCAGAACATTTTCAGTTTGTTTTCCCACAAATATGGCTCAAATGGATTTGTACCTGCCATTTTCAATACATTGGTGCTCGGTGAAGCGTGTTATGAAAGGCTGTGATAAATATATCATTTGAAAGCACCCCGGCCCCTGTATACGTCACTGATGTCTTTCTAGTGTTCATGCATAACGATGAAAATATTTTTCTTTACATGCTTTTCAATTCGTCCACAAAAGCTCTCCTAGGTTAAAGTTCAGACTACAAGCCAGACAATTGACTTTATTTCATTCGATTTCTTGTTCTCTTCCATCAATAGCAAGTAGTGCGTGAATCGCTTACACCGGATACTACTTCAGCGGAGTGGTAAAATCCCATATTTTAGGCAATTTACAAAGAGAAAGCAAATTTGATCTCACGGTGGGGGTCACAAGGTTTATAGTTTTCAGTTCAATCTGACATATTTTGTGTCGTCATTAAAGTAATTTTAAGCGCAAGAGGGCGTCCTTATTGTATTGTCCATTAAAAGAAATTCAACGTTCATAGTAAAGAACTTTCAAAGAAAGCAGAAAAATCAGGGAAGCAGACAAGTGAAAAATTGAATGAAATCGGACAAAAACTATTTAACACAGATTTGACTTTTAGAAAGTTGTAATCAGTATACGTATCTAAACTTAACCTTTTCTGAATCGGTAATGTCTTTGTAATGCAGTGCCAGACAATTTTCTTATTTATTCCGAAACTCAAAATTACTGAAATATAGATTCATCTCTCAAAAATGTAATACTCGGGACGGTCTTTTTCCTTTAAGAGGACCTATCATAATAAAATATCTATAAAAGGCCTATATTTTGAGTAGTGACCCAAGGGAGACGACAATAAGAACAAAACATAAATTAATGATATTTTTGGACACGAAAAACGGGAGTATTGTTGATGACTACGTCGAAATCCACTGACAAAATTGCCAATTTGAGAATCGCATAGCTCCACTGATCTCATATTTCAAACATTCATAACTCTCCTATTACTGAGCTGATTGATTTCTAACATTCGCCATTCTGTTTTTTTTTAATATTTTGTTTCACTTTCATACAAATGGACTAGTTACAAAGATAGGAATGCCCTAATTAACCGTGTGCATATTATTACTCATGCTCCGGTGACCATTGCCTATAGGTCAATATCGTACTTCTAACTTTAAATATTATATTCAAGATTCAAATGATTTTATTTCACATGCAAAACATAATACAATAACATTGCAATGTTATTTGCAATTATTCCTAAACATGGCCCTAACTCTTTTTTTACACATAGCTTTGATAAAATGAAACGTCTTGGTTTGGAGTAATGTGATCGGAGTGAAAGAAATGTTTCACAGGAGACAGGTAAAAATGTCAAAGGTAAACATTTCAGAAGGTAAACATTTCAGAAAGTAAAAACGCCAGAGGTTTAAATGCTAGAGGTAAACATGTCTAATATTTTGCATCGATTAAATAAACTTTGAATTTTTAGCTAGTTTATTTGAAAGTATATTCGGAGCAAGTTTGAATACTGTACGACAAGCTGTTTTCCAAAAGGGAGTATCAAATTTCAACCAAGCTAATTGTTTAAAAAGAGCATCAGACGGAGTTCCCCATGTTAATTTTGTCACTAAAGTAACATGCCTCCCTCTTGTGGAGTTAGATTAAGAATGTCATAGTTTTTCTCATTTCTCCCTGTCCATTCATTACAGAAAAAACAGCATGTTGGGCATGACTGACCCAGTATATCTGGGATAATTGAAAGAAAGAAAATACTGTTTCCAGTCTTCTGATAACACCTGAGTTTATGTTTGACTTCATTCGCAACTAGATTATCTATCACTTAATACGAATATCTTGAGGGTTTTGAAGAAAAAAAATAGTGCTCACTACCCCCCTCAATTTTCGGGAGCAAAAAAAAAAAAACGAAATGTGCTCTTATCCCCCCCCCCCCCACCCCCCCCGCTTATTCAGCGACTGACTGAGTCGTTGCAATTTTTGGGGGACCAAACAAATATATATATACTGATTTCACCCCATGCCATTTTGTGCCCCCCCCCCCCCCCCCCCCCGGTTAGAAATTCCTGGATCCGCCCCTGACTCGATAGATTCTGGGGGATCAGGTAATGCTCGCGCGTTTGCGCATACTTTGGCTTCTCCCCACCCCCGTTTGCAAAGTCCTGGATCCGCCTCTTCTATATACATTCCATGTTTTGCGCTTGACAAACAAACCCCTTTTGTAACCACTTATTTCAATATTCCTTTGTAATAGCTAGGCTCGCTTGGATGTTTTACATTATTCTATTATTTGCTCCTTGAAGTTGACACAATAGACATGTTTGGTGTTCGGTTTCAAGATTAAGGGTCTTAGTTCATGCAAGGGTGCGGGCCATAGAGCAATAAGTGTTGATCTTGACTCAAAACCCTGTTTAACTCTAATATACTAGCAGGGCATACGTTTTGACAAAGACTAGTATTAATTTATTCTTTTATTCATTTTGGTTTATTAATACTGCGAGGACGCAATAAGATTCGTTTAATAGCGCTCTATTGAAAGAACATGCAATTTATTGTATACCACAATGCTCTTTTAGGCAATGTTTATCCCTATATGGAAGGCGCGCACATTATAAATGCTTATATTTGTCATAAACTTGTATTACTTCACTTATCCACATCGTACTTTTTAAGGGATACTTTTTATTCCTCGAATCAAGGTTAAGATTAACGGACATTTTTTTATTATTTTACATTTCAGATTTAGGCTCCTTATGTACCGCTCTATATGTAGTAAAAAAACGAGGTACATAATGTGCTTTACCCGACAACCAAACAATTTGCACCTTCCCGGCCTCATGCTTAGGCCTCGGTCACAAATGCCATTACGAACTGCTACGAACGCCGTACGAACGATTTTCAGACAATGGAAATTCGGGAAGACAATGGAAAAACAGGGAGATTCGTACAAAACCATCGTTCGTACGAACCTTTGTGACTGTAGCATTACCTTTATAATGATAATATTCCGTTTTTATATAGCGCTCAATACATCGATCCAACGATGTGTCTAACCGCTTTGCAGATATATTACCCCGGTCATCAGATTCAGGCTTACCCGCACACAATGTATGCACAGTCTCCACTCCCTGTGGAGCATTCCAGCTAGTCGCCATTTTACAAGTGCACACTTGCTCGTCCAACCACATGAACGTTCGCATCCTACCGGGTACCCATTTAACACCTGGGTGGGAAGTAGCAAGTGCCAAAGGGTATTAGTGCCGTGTCGGGATTCGAACCCTCGACCTTCTCATCTCCAGTCAAGCGCCTTAAACCACTTCTTTTTTACGTCGGTCTATTGGTCTGTAGCCTTCATCGATACACGAAGAAAAGTTGGGTCAAGTAAATACCCCCAAATTGAAAAATAGTCTAAACTACTTCAAAAGAAGATTGGAAAAAATTATATAATTCAGCCATTCGCATTGAATTCCAACTTAGCGATCGGGACCCATTCATCTCTCTCTCTCTCTCTCTCTCTCTCTCTATTTCTCTCTTTGTCTTTGTGTCTGTCTTTATTTTTCTCTCTCTCTCTCTCTCTCTCCCTCTCTCTCTCTCTCTCTCTCTATATATATATATATATATATATGTCTATCTTTCTCTCTAGCTTTACCACACTCTGAATCACTCACTTTCAGATCCTCTTGCTCAATCTCTTCTGTCTCTCTTTTTCAACACCGTATAGCGCTTTCCATTGACTTCCTTACTTTTTTTAGAAGGTGGAAGGAGAGAACAACTGTCCACCCCATTCCACTTTGGTGTTGTTTATGTGTGTGTGTGTGTGTGTGTGACAACATTTAGTTCGTTTGATCAAATGATCTCTCCTTTGTATGATCTAATCTTTTAACATTTTAACTCAATTTTGGGGCATGTAATAAACAAGTATACTTTTACTTTCAACATGCTCTACTACTTTACAAAAATAACATTGAAGGTCATAAGAAGTGAACAATATAATGTTAAGCTACTAATTTTAAATTTCGATTCACTAAGATGTACGTAAAACATTACTGTTACCAGAAACGTATTTTGTAATTCTCTCTATGTTACGAGCTATTTTTTGAAAAAAAGAAAATAAAAAAAATGAAAGAAATTATATAATAAAGGATAAGTGCATTATTGTTGATCACTGCATTATTCAAGCAAAAACAATGAACCCTTCGATGGACCCAGATTTACGATTTAATCAAGAAAAGAGACGTTAAACATTTTTAGATAAAAGTTGAAGGTACCTACAGTGTAAGATCCATAATCCTCATCAAGTAGTTCAGCCCAACATATAGCATATGTTTTAATATTTCAGTCATTGAAATAAATGATTTCCCATACATTTATTATTGAGCCATTATGAATAGCTTCAGAGCACTGGGGGGGGGGGCTCAGGTGCCCCAAAATATGTAATATTGAATGAACTTACTAAAATACCCTTCCAAGTGTCTAATCATAAAAATAGGTGAATCAATACATGGATCCACTTGTGAGTAGTCACCATCATTATCATTATATCTGTGTCATCATTATCATTATATCTGTGTCATCATTATCATTATATCTGTGTCATCATTATTTTTGTTGAGGTATTATCATTGTTCAAATAATGGAGGCTAACAATGACAATGTTTACATGTTTCAAGTTAATGAGTCATAGCTTTCTGTTACAAACTGATGGACTGATTGATTGTTGTCTAGTATTCTTTCGGAGTTCAGAATGAAGCATGAAAACATGTCCAGAAAATTGTGGTTATGTACGAATTCATGATGTTTGTCAGTGTTCGCGTATTAAGTACTTGTATACGTTTGGAAACTAGTCCTAAAGTGCAGACACCGTTACGCACTCCAACAATGGATTGTGTCTCCAAACAATGCATGGACGTAGACTTTTGGCTGTGTGCGTGGGCTAGAACAAATGCCGGTTTAATGGGTTGTTGCCGATATCGAGAAATGTAGACAAATTAGCTCAAGTAAATGCCAGAAGAACTTTGATAAAATTGTCCTATGTGCTGAATTTCTTGCGTATTCAAGAAAAAAGTACGGTAATTTTGAAAGCAGATTTTAGGAAAGATTAAACAAAATAGCACTAACAGTCATAAATTCCGATTATAGAATAATAATAGTTGTGAATGATACATCCATTCTTGCGTTTTTCGAACTAATACAGAAAATATAAATTGATTTTCAATTGGATTTAATCATATGTTGACGTATCATGGGAAAATGAAAAGCTTTTGCGTTCAAGTGGGTAAGCTCAATATAAATTGTGTAGGTAAATATCACTGCCACTAGCTGGTTCCGGCTCATTCTAAATAGTCAACCGTGCACATCTTCTCTGTTCATGCATTACATTCCATCGAAGTGATGTGGTCATGATGACGTACTATCGTGATGATTTTCTACAAAACAACGCCTGTTTCTCAGAAAGGGATCCACCATTTTCTCAATATCTGTTTCATCGGTTAGTTTAATCGGGAAATTGTAATCAGACAAAAATGAACTATTTAATTTTTATAACTTTGTGTAATAAACCATCAAACACAAGGTCAATTCTTCGGATAAAAAGCAGAGAGCTAAATTATTTAAAAAACTCCAAGCTATTTATCGTGGAACAATATTATGCACTAATATGTGAACGGATTGTACAATCTACAATATTAATTTGTTATGCAACTGACCTTCGATGTGATACTTGGATGGACCGGAGCACGTTGGTTTATATAAAGGAAATCAGACCAATAAAGTGGATATATCAAACTTGTATAACAGCGCCAGGACTGTCCGAGACGGATTTTTTAATTATAACATTTGAATTATGCTCGCAAGTATTACTTTATCAAATTAAAATAATTCCTCTGCCGTATTTTCCAATGCATGCGCACTATTAGGCTTCGAATAGTTTAAACCTGCAGGGTAACAGAGAAAGATATATACCTCTCGAGCTGTAGAGCGGGTAACCTCATTAACGTGTATCAGTAGTCTCTTCCTAGAACGATTCACAGGACGCAAATGTGACTTTGACAAACATGAAGTATTAGGTCCAGAACGAGGAAATATCCATAAGCTTTGTTTCAAAATAGGGTCCACAGACATATCCAAACATGGATGAGCGAGCAGCAAATAAGCTAGCTTCTGAGGTCGATAAAGCCCTCTCCACGGCAGCTTCAGAGGGTCATCTTGACGTGGTTAAGTATCTCGTTGGTCAGTGGTACAGGTTGAGGGGATTGATAATAATGGTTGGACACCACTTCATGCGGCATCAATCAGAGGTCAACTTGACGTAATTCAGTTCCTCGTTACTCAAGGAGCAAAGGTAGACAGGGGTGGTAATAATGGTTCGACACCACTTCTTGGGGCATCATTCGGTGGGCATCTTGGTGTAGTTAAGTATCTCTTTGATAAAGGGGCACAGATTGATACGCCTCAAAAAGATGGTTCTACGGCTCTTATGATTGCATCAGTTGAAGGTCATCTTGACGTAGTTCAGTACCTCGTAAGTCAAGGAGCACAGGTTGAGAGGGGTAATAATGCTCATTGGACACCACTTCATCACCAAGCATCATCAAATGGTCATCTTGACGTAATTCAGTACCTCGTTACTCAAGGAGCACAGGTTGAGAGGGACGATAATAGGGGTCAGACGTCACTTCATCCGGCATCATCCAATGGTCATCTTGACATAGTTCAGTATCTCTTTGATAAAGGGGCACAGATTGATAAGCCCGAAAAAATGCATGGTTCTACGGCTCTTCACTTTGCATCACTACGTGGTCATCTTGATGTAGTTCAGTACCTCGTTATTCAAGGAGCACAGGTTGAAAGGCGTAATAATGATGGTGATACACCACTTCTTGATGCATCACGCAATGGTCATATTGATGTAGTTCAGAATCTCAAGAGTGAACAAGCACAGAAGATAAAAGGTATGATTTTAATTTTAATAGATATCCCTACGTTATGTCAAAAAAGTGATGCACTATAGGGACAGAGCAGCTGTCATTATATTCTTGTTATATGTTGTTTTTATCCTTCTTTTTTTTTTCTTCATTTGTTAAAATTTCCCATAAAATTAATACGGTACAATTTGTTTCTTCAATCTTTTAAAGGATTGACTTTTTACCCCTCCTAACCCAGATTGTAGAACCATATTCAGCAAATTTTCCTGATCCTGTAATTGTACGAATTTTAATCAAAATAAACTAGGTATTGCCGTTTGATCAAATGCCACTTGGTCCAATACCCAGTTCGTCCTACTTCATTTAGTCTACACCCAGTTTACATGGGTAAACCCGATATACCCGCTATCCATGGTCAATCAACGTTTCGGCCCATCATCATGCTAGTCAATTAACCATGTAATTTCATTACATCTATTTTAATTCCATCTACTCCCATTTCGTCTGATTATGACATGGTCTCATAACCATGTGGTCTAATCATCTTTGTGTCTAATCATCCTTCGGCAATAAATTTTGTTTTGTATTACTGCCGATTGGTTTAATTACCAGTTTTGTTCATAACTTTTGTCTAAATGACTGATTGGTCTTGGACAATTAATATTTTGTTAACCAAGGAGGAAATATACGTTTTTATACAGTGCGTCCCAGAAAAAACAAAAACCGAGAATTATTGATGTTTTATCATAACTTAACTAAAATTATAATTAATAAATGACACATAGTTGGAAAGCTTAGATCCTCCTCCGTAGACGAAAGACTTCATGCATGGCTGATTGTCAACGAAACAGAGTTAAGTCTGTTGTCAATTCTGCTTGTTTCTACGGCAGGCAGCCAGTGAAAACGAATTCGTTTGATAAAATTATGGAAATGCAAGCACTATTTTAAACCAACATAACTTTGTCATTCCTTGCTCATTTTTCCTGATTCAGGTGTTATATTAAAGGGCAGAAACTCAACTTTCTAGAAATGTGATTTCCTCCTTGAAATTCAGATACCGTCCGCCAAATGACGTTTTGGTTTCCTCTCTTCAAATTAATTTCAATCACTCATGCGTGAAATATGCATTATATGAGTTGCATGAAATGAAAGAGGAGGATCTAAGCTTTCCAAATATGTGTCATTTATTAATTATAAATGAGACTAAGTTATGATAACACATCGATAATTCTCGGTTTCGTTTTTTCTGGGACGCACTGTATAGTTTCACAGTATTCTTTTATTATATTCGAATTAACTTTCTTTGTTTTGTCTGATTCTGACAGTGTATCCGGGCATGGGGGAAGGGTAGGTCATGCCAAAAGGTAGTATCTTCTAACAATAAATCCTGGGCCCTGTTTTTATAACAATTGTAATCAATAACTAATGCTAAATTTCGATGACAATTGTTTGCTCTCAGCCAATCAAATGTGATGATAACAGTAGCTTATAACAGTTATTGTAACTTGTTACAGCCCTGATGTGCTGCTATACGAATTAAGAACGAATTTAGATTTGAATACAAACTTTGTTGAAGAAATTGGATTGTTCAATGTGCATCTGTGACAAAATAAATTGATATTTGAAAGTATTATACCTAATGGATATAGGACTCAGTGACAAATCCCGATGGGGGGGGGGGGACACGCGAGCCACACAATAACAAGAGAGAGAAAAAGAAGAAAAAACATGATAAGGGTTGTATTTGTTGGTTAAAACGCGCAACGCTTACACAAAATTAATGGTTATTGGACAAAATAGTTGATGGAAAAAATGGTGTTGGACGAAATGATGTAAGACCATATGAAAATTGGACCGAATTATTATTAACACCAAATTTTCTTTCTGTGTGCATAGGGTCTGCATAAGTTTCAGAGGCGTCCACCGCGATGGCATCAATGAATTTGAACGCCGTTACTGATGACAATGTTAAACGAGGAGGTACAAAATCTGTAATACGCCTAAATTTAGTATAAAATACACAAGATTATATATGACGATATATCTGAAGATGGAAAAGTCAGTTTAATACAAAATTTGAATGTATAATTTTAACAGCAAAGTCTAGGTTTGGTATACATGTCATGCAAAAACGAAATATATATTTTATTTTTTATTTTTTCCCCCTAAAAGAAATTAGAGCACAATCAGTAGGATCGGTGCACAATATTAATCGTCATAGCTTTCTGAGGGAGAAAGTTGTGACACGCGCACGCGTACGCATTGAAGGATCAAGTCACGGAATGCTGAAGTAGTTCCCTTCCATTTTACTGTATGTGGGAGGAAACTATTTTGAGCTTCGTGAATTAAGTGTTGATCGAGTACGTGTGCGCATGTCACAAATATCTCTCCCAGTACGCTATGGCGTAACTTTGTTGTTTTGTTAAATGTGTATCTATATCGAAGTAAATTGCCATTAGGAAATATCTGACCGAATGGATATCGGACTCATATAATAATCAGGGGCGTGCAGCCAAACTAGCACATGCAACACACACAAACAAGAGAGATAAAAGACCTGATAACAGTTGTTTTTGTTGGTTAAAGCGCCATGACGCTTAGACAAAATAATTAATGATGTTGGACGTAATGATTCTAGACCATATTGGATCAGATGGTAATTTTCACCTTTTGTTTCTGTGTACGTATGGTCTGCAAGTGCTTCAAAGGCATCCACCGCGATGGGATCAAAGAGTTTGAACGTCTTTTCTTATAACGTTCTTAAACCCGGGAGGTACGAAATCTGCAATACGCCTAATTTATCGACTAAAAATAATCTATAAATGTCGTGGTCGAGTGGATACGTCGACGGACCGCCGATCTTAAGGTCCGCGGTTTGAGTCGGCGGCACTGACATCCTTTGGCAAGACATTGATCTGCATTTGCCACACTCAATCCAAATGATGTAAATGGGTAGCTGGCAGGAATTAATTCCTTGAAATGTTAGAGCGCGGCAGTGGCTGTCTTGCTAAAGCCAGGGTAATTACTGGGGCAGCGTCAGGAGCGTCACAACGTGACGGACATGTGCGCTATATAAGACGCCACCATTATTATTATCATTATTATTATTATTAAAAAACATGAGATTACTTATGACAAAATATATGAAGGTAAAGAAGATTCGTTTTATAGAAAACTTTAAATGTATAGTTATGAGTTGGTTTCACGCTGAGTAAAAACAACTAAAACAGTTTTTTCCGTCCAACCCTTAAAGCACAATCAATATGATCACTGCATAATAGTTATCGTCATGGTGTATTGAGAGAGACAGTTGAGAAAAGCGCTACTGTACTCGTTCAAAGCTCAATTCAGCGAGCTCCGAATAGTTCCTTCCCACATACAATAATATGGAAGGGAACTAATTCAGCATTCCATGACCTGCGTCTTGAGTGCGTGCGTGTGTAACAACTATATCTCTCAATACGTTATGATAATTGATTCATCGTTCCATGATAAAGATTTCAGTTGAAACAACTTTTAAAATTATTCAATTCCTCAAAATAGCACTAGTTTTAAATTATGAAACAAACATGTGCTATACTCCTTTAAAAAAATTGCTTTAAATTTCAACGCATTTAAATTTATTTGGTCACTACGGCCTCTGATAAAAATATGGTTTGTTAATTTAACTTTATTTTGTTCCAGATGCAGAGAGGGTGACGAACGAACATATCAAGAACTTGTCAAAACTACTTGGTATAAATCATTTCGACCCGATTTGCGAAGCCTTTAGCTTTGATCACAAAAGTTCTCTGAACCTCTTAGACTCGAACGGTTCCAATTACAATACAACCTACGAGCAACTACTGAGCGGGTGGAAATCTGGGAAGAAACTGAAAGACCTGGACGAGTTACTGAAGGAATCAGGAATAAGATTAACTTCGTCTTACAAAAAAACAACTCAAAAGTAAAATCAATAATTGACTGCTTTATTTCATTCATTCATGAATTTACTTGACTAACTTGTATCACGACCACAACTACTTTATTAAATATAACTAAATGGCAATTTCAGAAGACTAATGCATATCCTACAGAAATAATGTTGGGATTGCGTAATACGTCATGTTAATGTTCGCGTATTTCTAGAGGTGATGGACGAGGTTAATGCAATTGAATGAAGTAGGCGGTCTCCCGCATTCACAGATACTGTTAATTGAAAACAAATAAACATGGAATTTCACATATATGCTTTCTGTACGTGTTTAAAAATCGCTTGTTAATGTCTGGAAATAAATTTGTTAATGTAATATTCAAGTATTCTGCAATACGTTATGAACGCAGAAATAAAATGTAAACAAACAAACAATGAAGTTGATTTTTCGAAAGTAGTTGCGATATGGTTTCAAGTTAAAGTTCAAGTTTTCAAGTTTTATTTGTTTCACATTTCACATAGTTGACAAAATTAGAACATAATATAGAATATACTAGAAGTGTCACATTATATAATTAATTCTTTGAAAAGAGGTCGAAATTAATTGTAATGAATAGAAGGTTATACAGCGTGACATGGTTTTGTCTAGTATTCGTATATTATCTCATATTCTTACTATATGTAATTGCCATTGTTATATACATGTTTACGTTTCTTAAAGTGTTAGCTGATTCATTTTCATAACTTCCTAACCAGAAAATACCATTCTTGTTCTGAGTACATATGTGTATGAAAGTCAAAGTTTATTGTGGTGTCAAAACAAAGGATTATTTTCATGAGTTTAGTGTCGTTCAAAAGATATTTGTAATGTTTACGTTTCTTGTGATTTAATTGTTCATAGACTATATCGATTTGAGAGAGGGTGATAATATTTAATCAACATTTAAACTTTAGTTTAAAAGGAGTGAGCATTTTGGTAGATGTTAAACTGTCAATAAGGGCCTACCTATTTACTTTACATGTAGACATATTTGGAAATAAAAAAATAATTATGACTGTGAAAGCAAGTGAACAATACAGTGCATTATTGTAAATGCTTTATATTGTGCCAGAAATGTACATAGACCAAGTAGACTATTCTAAACTGGTTTTAAAAGGAGATATGATAATTCTAGTCACATTATTATTTAGTTTGAAAGATTGTTTTTAGTTAGTGTTTGTAGGCCTTTATATTTACGCATTTAATTTATGACAAACAAGTGATGAGTTTATTCCGTAAACATAATTCATAATTGCACGATGCCATTTTTTCTCTACATATCTAATTAGAGTTGCTATAGATTTCCATGCAGCACTATCTAACACATGAATGTGCATATGTACAGCGTGAGTCACAACAAAGAAATACAGATTCAATTCTATAAATAACATTACCGCAACTTTTTTTCGAAATTTCAACTAAAAGACAATTTCAATACTCTATTGTATGTCCCATGGAAATCATGTTTACTTAATACGTCATTGTCATGCTCCCACGTCAATAGGTGACGCACACGGCTATTGAAATTACTTTAGATTAATTGTTCGTTATTAGTTGCTATCATATTTGGCACAACAAAGGGGAGGGTGTGTTAGCTTGTTGGTCCAGTGACAACTGCTTAGATACATAACTCAGACAAAGTAACAAGTGACACAATATTTTAGGGGAATTAAGTTTAATTCCAGTCTCCAAATAATATTTGCATGGTCACGGTACAGAAATATCAATGTTAGCGTTCAATACAGAGCATAATATTCAATAACAGTTCAATAATTCACATGATACACAAGTTCTATCTTGCTTGCAAAACAACCTAGTACTGCAAACTACCTAGCTTCCTACCCTGAATAGTATATCACAATAGCAACTTTCAAATGCATTGAAATTAATAGTTCATTGATTTAGTTTCAGTTTCAGTCCAAAAGTTCTTTCAGTTCAATTCCTTAATTCTACTTAAATATGGGACCTGGTCTGAAGAACTTGGAGTGGCAATGAACACCGAAGTCAACTCGTTGACGTGTAATGTGGTCGAAGTCTTCGACGTTCGACCGGACTACTGTACATTTGACACCTTGAGTATTGGAGTGCACATGGGAATTGAGTCGACTTTACATCATTGTATACGCCATAGATTACACCGTGGTTTACATCCTGGTTAAACATCAAAGTTTACGCCATGGTTAACCCAATAGTTAACACCATTTACAATAATAAAATACCAAGGCATAAACAAACTACCTATCCTTTAAAAAAAAATACAATCTTCCTCTTTATGCTGTCATAATAAGCCTAATTATTCCAAGAATGATACAAATGCAAACGTTAACTTCATATTCTAGTGTCATAAAACTATCTTCATATTTTTGATATCATATAACACGCAACACAAATATTGTACTGAAGAGCATCCATTTTGAAATAAGAAACATTCCTTTTTTCTGTCAACGATAGTATTACATATGCAAGACTATAATCATTAAATAATCTACAATTAAATACTTTAGGTCAAAAGAGCCTTTATATAATCGTCATCCAGGTTTATCCTATTTCTCCATTAATTAATGTCTCTGACAATTTGCTTAATTAAATTAATGCAAAAGAGAAATAACTAGAATTCTATAACACTTTAACCGGTGACGAGAACAATTGGAAGACAGTAGCAGCCCATGTCCAGTACAGACAATTATGGTACAAGCTAGAAACGCAATAAAATGCCACACCGAGTTTCAAAATATACAGTCCAAACCTGCTGCCTAGCTGAAGCCACCAAACCCCTAGCAGGCTGGCTGCTGCGGCTGCTCTACGACAGTATCACTCAGAGGTGTCGCCTCTCCATATCATAAGCTTCAAGTGACCAATGTTAAATATAATATATTTCATTAATTCTAATCAAGTCCACTTTATTTCTCATTTATATGAACGTTATTTGTGCATCATCTCAAAAGTTGAATATATTTTATATGCCGATAATACCAGTATCTTTTTATCCGATAACAATATTCATAATTTGATTCTTGAGTTTAATATGAATTATTACAAATAAATTCATGGTTGATCTCTTATAAATTAATTATAAATACTAGAAAATCTCACAATAAAACGTTTGTAAGTTGGCAAGAAAGAACTAACACAGTACAATGAGGTTCGTGTACCAAGAAAGTAACAGAGAAAAGACGCTACCAAGGAAGGCGACTAGACAAAGATTTTACATTTCAAGAAGAGAAAGATTATTCAAGAAGAAAGAGAGTAACACAATAACAGGGGGTCTGTATAAAGGACATTAATGCTGCACTATCAAAAGTACAATTATATATGCATTATTAGTTCAATGATCAATACAAACAAATAGGATATACAAATCTATAGTGTTTTGTTTGAATCTTAGATGTATTTTCTTATATTTGCTTATAAATGAGACGAGACTAGTTACGCCTTCAATTTTAATGTCTAGTTTATTCTAAAGCTTAGGACCAGTAAAGACAAAAGTATTTTGGGCGTGAATGGTTCTCAGTTGAGGTATATGGAATTCGCTGGATCATCGAGTGGGTTAGTATGTACATGCATGTAGTCATTCCTTTAAAGGGATCCGGTAACTTTGTCTCAGATTCTGAAACAATATTCTGGATTTAGCTCATGCTGCAATGATAATTATGAACCTTTAGGTCAGTCAGGAGCCCCGTGACTTTTACAAGCCGATCGCCTGTCTGATTATCAAGATATTCATGATTGGAATTACACAAGACCGCGAGACCGATATTAACAAAATAAATTCTTAACTGATGGTCCACTAGAGCGACCGCCCAAGGGGCCGACAATGACACAGTTAGCTTTAAGAGACCAAAAGCTAAGGTTCACAAGACCGCGACTTACCATTAGACCAGATCGAGACCGACAAAACAAAGAAATGCATAAGAAAATATAGAAATGGAGAAAGTTTTGAAAGGTCAACGAGGTTAACGGCAATAGACACCTACAGCCCATTAGACCAACGAAACAAAGAAAAACATAGGGGAAGATTTATTTAAAAATTCCGGTCTCCTGGGCTGAAGCCTACATCGAGAGATGCAGACAAATTAGCTCAAGTAAATGACAAAATGTCTTTGATATAACGGTCCTAGGTGGTGAACTTGTTGCATTTCCAAGAAAAATGTACAGTAAATTTGAAGGCAGATTTCAAAAGAGGTATTGTGTTTAGAAATTAAAATAGCACTAATAGTCATTTTTCCGATGATTGAAAAAAAATATGTGTGTATATAGTATGATACATTTATTCTGGCGTTATTTGAATTAATACAGAAAGTTTGAAGCAACCTTCAGTTTGCATTCATACAGTCATTATGTTGATGTATCAATGGGATCAAGACAAACCTTGTGCGATCAAGAGGGTAAACTCAATAACAATTATGTCGATAAATATCGCTGCGACTAGCTGATTCGGCTCATTCTAAATAGTCAACCGTGCATATCTTCTCTTTTCATGCATTACATTCCATCAAGGTGATGAGGTCATGATGACGTACTATCTTGATGATGTTTTTCAAAACAACGCCCGTTTCCCACAAAAGGATCCGCCATTTTCTCTATGACTGTTTTGACGGTTAACAAGAAGAGAGCTAAAGTTTAAGATAAAGTCACAGCGATTTATTGTGAAACAATTTTATGCATTGATCTAACAACTGAACGGACAATCTACAATTTCATTTTGGAGCAACAGACCTTCAATGTATTTGGACAGACCGGAGCACGTTGGTTTTATTAGGACAAATACAGTGGAGATATCAAAATTGTACTAACAGGGCAAGGACTGCCCAAGATTATGCTTGCAAGTATCACTTTATTAAATTAAAATCATTCATTTGCCGTAATAATGCATATAAAAAGCATTAGTAGGCTTCGAATAGTTTAAACCTGCATGGTAACAGAGGAAGATATATACCTCTAAGTCTCAGGCTGTTATGCGGGTGACTACATTGACGTATTAAGTCTCTTCCAAGAACGAGGTGACTTTCACCATGCTTCGGCAAACTCGAAATATTAGGTCTAGAACGAAGGAATATCCATAAGATTTGTTTCACAATTTGGCCCTCAGACATAGCAAAAACATGGATGAAAGAGCAGCAAATGAGCATCCTGAGGTCGATAAAGCCCTTCTCACGGCAGCTTCAGAGGGTCATTTTGATGTAGTTAAGTATCTCGTTGGCCAAGGAGCACAGATTGACACGTGTGATAATGATGGTGAGGCACCTCTTCACTGTGCATCACGTAAAGGTCATCTTGATGTAGTTCAGTACCTCGTTAGTCAAGGAGCACAGGTGGAAAGGAGCGATAGTTATGGTGCAACACCACTTTATGCTGCATCATGCGATGGTCATCTTAATGTAGTTCAGTACCTCGTTAGTCAAGGAGCAGAGATGGGTAAGTCTAATAAAGATGGTTTGACGGCTCTTCTCTGTACATCAGCTAAAGGTCATCTTGATGTAGTTCAGTACCTCGTTGATCAAGGAGCACAGCTTGAGAGAGGTGATACTGATATTATAACACCACTTTATGCTGCATCATGCAATGGTCATCTTAATGTAGTTAAGTATCTCGTTGGTCAAGGAGCACAAATTGACACGTGTGATAATAATGGTGAGGCACCTCTACACTGTGCATCATTCAGTGGTCATCTTAATGTAGTTAAGTATCTCGTTGGTCAAGGAGCACAAATTGACACGTGTGATAATAATGGTGAGGCACCTCTACACAGTGCATCACGTAAAGGTCATTTTGATGTAGTTCAGTACCTCGTTGATCAAGGAGCACAGGTAGAGAGGGTCAATAAAGATGGTTTGACACCACTTCACTTAGCATCAGCCTATGGTCATTTTGATGTAGTTCAGTACCTCGTTAGTCAAGGAGCACAGGTGGAAAGAAGCAATAGTTCTGGTGCAACACCACTTTATTCTGCATCATGCGATGGTCATCTTAATGTAGTTCAGTACCTCGTTAGTCAAGGAGCAGAGATGGGTAAGTCTAATAAAGATGGTTTGACGGCTCTTCTCTGTACATCAGCTAAAGGTCATCTTGATGTAGTTCAGTACCTCGTTGATCAAGGAGCACAGCTTGAGAGAGGTGATACTGATATTATAACACCACTTTATGCTGCATCATGCAATGGTCATCTTAATGTAGTTAAGTATCTCGTTGGTCAAGGAGCACAAATTGACACGTGTGATAATAATGGTGAGGCACCTCTACACTGTGCATCATTCAGTGGTCATCTTAATGTAGTTAAGTATCTCGTTGGTCAAGGAGCACAAATTGACACGTGTGATAATAATGGTGAGGCACCTCTACACAGTGCATCACGTAAAGGTCATCTTGATGTAGTTAAGTATCTCGTTGAACAAGGAGCACAGATTAAGAGGGGCGATAAGTATGGTACAACAGCACTTCATGGTGCATCACGCAATGGTCATCTTCATGTAGTTCAGTACCTCGTTAGTCAAGGAGCACAGGTAGAGAGGGTCAATAACGATGGTGAGACACCACTTCTTGTTGCAACACGCGGTGGTCATCTTGATGTAGTTCAGTATTTCATGAGTGGACAAGCACAGGGGACAGAAGCATCACCTAAAGGTATGATTCGCTTTTTAATTATGATAATGGGCGGCTATATCGTGTTAACAAGCGGTGTATTTATAGGGGCAGAACTGTCATAATACTTTAGTATTAAGTTGTTACCTTTCCTTTTTTTTCTAAGGTATTATTTAAAATGTCCCTATGAAAATGAATACAATGTAATTGTTTTCCTTTAAAGCTTATCTGCCGTAGTTTACAGGGGGGATTAGACCGCTCTGCAAGGTCACTGGACAGGGGGTTATCTCATCAACTCAGCTCTCAGTTAACATAAGAAAGAGAGGATCATGGGGGACCAATGGTCACCGATTAGGCATTGTTTGTTATATAGAGGGCGCAAGTAGCTACCAGTAGTGCAGTGGGCCTTTAATCTTTTAAATGATGAACTGTTAACCCCGCCTTACCCAGATTCCAAAAAAAAAATATTCATCAAATTGTCCTGATTATATCACTAAACGAATTTTAATCAAAATAAATTGTGTAATGCCGTTTGGTCCAATACTCAGTTTGTCCAACTTCATTTAGTCTATACACCAATTCAGTTTACATGCTGGGTAAACCCGATATACACGCCATACATGGTCAGATAACGTTTCAGCCAATCATCATGCTAGTCAATTTATCGGCAGGGCCAATAGCCATTTGTCTGTAACAAATTGGTAAAAATGGCCACTTCTTCCAATCTATGTTTTTTTTTTGCCTTTTGGTCCAATTGCATTTTGTCTAATATAAAGTGTTCTAAACCCAATTAGACCAGTTCCCATTTGGTCCGAGCAATATAATCCCGTTTGTCTATTATTTAATTTGGTCTATTTTAATTACGTCCAATCCCATTTCTTCTCATAACCATATGGTTTAATCATCATTTGGTCTAAACATCATTCGGCCATTATTTTTTATTTTGTATATTTGCCGATTTGTCTATTTACCAGTTTTGTTCATTAAGTTTACCGGTATGTCTATGTCTAAATGACCGATTAGTCTCTGATTTTTTTTTTTAACCAATAAGGAACTATAGGTTTCTATACATTGTAAAGTTCCACAGTATTCTCTAATTATATTCGAATTGACTTTCGTTGTTCTTTATGATGCTGATAGTGTATTCGGGGATAGGGGGAGTTGGTCATACGAAATAGTAGCATGTTTTACAATAAATTATGGGTCCTGTTTCATAAAACTTGTTATCAATAACAAATGCTATGACAATTTAGCTCTAAGCTAATTAAATGCCTTAATTTTAGGAGCTAATGACAGTTGTTGATAAAAGGTTTTATGAAACACAACCCTGATCCGTGTTATACTGTACACCCCCGAATGTAGACTTAATCACAAACTTTGTTGAAGATTTGGATTGTTCCATGTGCATTTATTACAAAATATTGTTATTTGGAAGTAGTGGGGGGGGGTAGCAGTCAAATAAGTTGCTCATACTAGCAAATGCGCCAAACACAATAAAAAGAGAGAGAACAAAATAAATGTAAACGTGATGAGGGTTGTTTTGTGTGTTGGTTACAGCCCATTACGCTTAAACAAAATTAATAATTATTTGACTAAATGGGTGATGGAAAAAATGTTGTAGCACGAAATTACGTTAGACCATATGAAAATTGTATTTGTCTGTGTATATAGGATCTGCAGGTGTTTCAGAGGCGTCTACCGCGATGACATCCATGACTTTGAACGCCGTTACTGATGACATTGTTTATCAGGAAGGTACAAAATATGTAATACGCCTATTTGTTTTAAACATATAACACGAGATTATAAATGACAAGATATCTGAAGGGAAACAAGAGATTGAAATAAAACTGTGAATGTATGATTTGTGCAGTTAAGTCTACAATTGGTATGAAGTTCACGCTGAGTAATTTAAACAAAATAGTTTTATTATTTTTTCCCAAAAAATTAAAGCGCAATCTATATGGGCAGTGCACAATAATAATCGCCATAGGTATTGAGAGACAAAGTTGTGACACACGCACGCGTACGCACTCAAGGTTCAAATTATGGAAGCGGACACTTTTTCTTTCTTTTTTTGGTCTCGAAATTTCAAAATTTGACATTTTTCTTCGTTGGGGGGGGGGGGGTAAGGTCACCTGTTTTAGGTTAGCCGTGTGTATAATTTTTTTTTTTTTTTTTTTTAAATAAACAAAAAAAACAAAAAACAAAACAAAGGGGGGGGGGTTTAGGTTTTTTTACATACATAAAAATACCAAAGGGGGGGGTTCAAACCCCCAACCCCCCCCCCCCCCCCTGCGTACGCCCCTGTGTATGCTACTATGCTTATCAACTATGGGACCTACCCTTAAGTCATAAATGACATTAATGAGGATTAATGCCCCACAAAAGGGCACTAATATATAGCACATCGACACGGTTTTGATCCTGGGGCCTTACAGTTACGAGGCCATTGCTTTGTCACTGAACCATGACTGTACGCAGCGTCTCTTATGACGTTTAGAACGTCATAAGAGTTGTTTTTGTTGGTTAAAGCGCCATGACGCTTAGACAAAATTAATGATTATTGAAAAAAAGTGGTTAATGGAAAACAAATTTGAACGTAATGATTTTAGACCATATGACAATTGGATCAGATGGTAATTTACACCTTTTGTGTTTTTGTTCATAGGTTCTGCAAATGTTTCAGAGGCGTCCACTGCGATGGGATCAAAGAGTTTGAACGTCTTTACTGATAACGTTGTTCACACGGAAGGTACGAAATCTGCATTACGCCTAATTAATTTATCGCCTAAAAATAGTCTATAACATGAGATTATCAAAAACAAGATATGTGAAGGTAAAGATGAGTTTTTTAATAAAATTTTAAATGTATAGTTTGTGAAGTAAAGGCTAGATTTGGTATGAATTTAACGCTGAATAAAAACAACTAAAACAATTATTTTCCTTCCAACCTTAAAGCAAAATCAATAGGATCACTGCATAATAGTTATCGCCATAGTGTATTGAGAGAGATAGTGGTGACACGCGCACACGTACTCGATCAAGGCTCATTTCACCGAGCTCCAAATAGTTCCCTCCCACATACAATAATATGTAAGGGAACTACTTCAGCGTTCCATGACTTGAAACTTGAGTGCGTACGCGTGCGCGTGTCACAACTATACATCTCTCAATGCGCTATGGTAATCGTTTCGTCGTTCCATGATCAACCTTTCTATTAAAGCCGTCTTGAAGAAATCCCTACTTACAAAGTGATCAACTCATTCAACTCGTGATATTGTAATCAGTATGTAAGCTGTCTACTGAATACTTTTCCTATTATAACTTTCTAAATAAATAAATCCCTCAAAAGAACACTAATTTTAAATTATGAAACAAACATGTGCTATAATCCTTTAAAAAATTGCTTTAAATTTCAGCGCATTTAAATTCATTTGGTCACTGCGGCCTCTGATAAAAATATGGTTTGTTAATTTAACTTTATTTCGTTGCAGATGCAGAGAGGGTGACAAACGAACATATCAAGAACTTGTCAAAACTACTCGGTATAAATCATTTCGACCCGATTTGCGAAGCCTTTAGCTTTGATCACAAAAGTTCTCTGAACCTCCTAGACTCGAATGATTCCAATTACAGTACAACCTACGAGCAACTACTGAGCGGATGGAAATCGGGGAAGAACCTGAACGACCTGGACAAGTCACTGAAGGAATCAGGAATAAGATTAACATCATCCTACAAAATAAACACTCAAAAGTAAAATCAATAATTGACTGCTTTATTGCATTTATTTATACATTTACTTGATAAACGTGTAACACAATCGTAATTATAACGACAATTCAACTCATTGGCAATTTCAGAAGCCTAATGTATATCCTACACGAATCATGTTCGGATCGCGTAATACGTCATTTTAATGTTCACATATTTCTAGAGGTGATGGACGAGGCTATTGAAATTGTTGGCGGTCTCCTGCGTTTACAGATACTGTTGATAATAATATCATAATTTCTCATATGTGTCTTTCCTCATGTGTCAAAAACTATTTTGTTTTAATATATATTTTTAATAATATTCAATTATTCCGCATTACGTTATTGAGTGCAGATTTTGTTAAAGAATTTAGTCGATTTTTTCGAAAGTAGTTGCGATCTTGTATTCTTAAATGATCTCATATTAGTTATTGAATGCCATTGTTGAATACATGTACCTTATAGATGTTAGCTGTATGCGAATTCTTAACATTAATTTGATTCATGTTCATAACTTCTTAACCTGTACATTTAGTATCGTTCAAAAAATATTTTTAATGTAATTTCTTGTGACCGAATTGTACATAGGCCATACTGATTTAAGAGGGTGTGATAACATTTAATCAGAATGTATACTCAAGTTTAAAAGGAATGTTATAAATCTGTTTCTATTTTGATTATCTACAATGCATTAAAAAACAACCTAGTGAGCATTGTGGTACGTTTTAAAAGGGGTCTACCTAAAAATCTTTACATGTAGACATATTTGGAAATCAACATTTATTTGACTGTGAAATCAAATGATCAATACTAACAGTGCCTTATTCACATATTATTACAAATATCTTATCCTGTGACAAAATTGTACAGACTTTTTTAAAGTCACACTATTACCTGGTTTTAAAGGTTATTATTTTAGTTTTAAAGATTATTTCCTCTTTTTTCGCTACGTTTTTATTTCAGGTATTTACATTGTAAATAGTTTCTTTAGACCTGTATTTTTACAGACTAATTTTAAGACAAACCAATGATGAATTTATTTCGTATCCAGCATAATTCATAACTTCATTTTTCTATAGGGATATAAGGAATCCCTCCGTTCTGCCTATCACAAGTGCTCTCATGAATTACCATTGTTGTTTGTTATTTCTATCTTTTGTTTAACCATTCCATTCTGTATTTGTATGTTTTAAATATTTTCATGAAGAGCGGAGAAGTAACTTTTAATTGAATATATATATATATATATATATATATCTAATTAGAGTTGCTATAGATTTCCATACGTTAGTATTTAACAAATGAATTGACATATTACAGTGTAAGTCACAACATGGAAATACAGATTCAATTCTATAAATAATACGACTCCAACTTGGTATTGTAAATGTCTCATCTTTGTCTTTTGAATAGGGGCCTACCTAACAACCTTTACATGTAGACATATTTGGAAAATCAACATTTATTTGACTGTGAAAGCAAATGATCAATACTAACAGTGCCTTATACACAAAGTATTACGATTTCCTTATCTTGTGACAGAATTGTACATATACCATGTAGACTACTCTAAAATGGTATAGAAAGGAGATAATTATGTTAGTTTTAGTGCCATTATCATTTGGCTCTAACGGTTATTATTTCTGTTTTAAAGATTATTTATCTTTACGCTTCAGTATATTGTTGCATATTGGTTCTTCACATGTAGGCCTATATTTGTGTATAGATTAATGTAATGACAAACTTGAGATGTGTTTATTCTATATCAAAAATTCATAATTTCATAATGTCATTTTTCTATCTATAACAAATCACATATGTACAGCGTGAGTCCCAGCAAGGAAACACAGATTAAATTCTATAAATAACACGACTGCAACTATTTTCACAATTTCAACTCAAAGGCAATTTCAATACCCTATTGTATGTCCCATGGTAATCACGTTTGATAAATCATGTTCGTACATTCCAATAGGTGACGCACAAGGCTATTTAAATTGCCTAGGGTTAATATTTTCTTAAGTAGTTGCTATCGTATTAACATTGAATCCTGTTTGCCTCTGTACTACATGAGCGGAACCCGGGATTTCAGTTGATAACGTAGTGTGCTTCCCATTGTTTTCTGCTGGCTGTGTTTCTTTCTTTTTATTTACAATTATTTTAAATTATACCTTAATTATACGAATCGCCTGTAAATATTGTAGTTATATTTCATTTGTTATAATACAAAATATATATTATTATAAAAGAAATATTCATGCAATCAAAATATAATTAGAGACTTAGTCGGTTATGCACAAGTTGCAGTCTGCCAGCTTTTTATTTTTATTTTGACACCTTGTTCTATACAATCACAAAGATAACTGAACATTAACAACAATGGTTGTATTAATTTTGTATCAACATTATTATTATTCATATCATGATAGTTATGCGTGTAGATTCCCTGATTAAAAAAGAGGGGCCTACCTAGCAACGTTGAAAACAAAGAATAATTTCTTTGAATACAGTTCCTCATTTGTAAATTATTGTAAATTGTCTTTCTTTCATAATTGTACATAGACTGTTCTAAAATGGCGTAGAAGGAAAATAAGTCAAACCTATAACATGTATTTCGCCTTTAAATCATAAATTCATTTGTTGGTATCTTTTATTCAATCGTTTAAATTGTAGATAGTCATACAAGTAATTGTAATCCTTGTCTATTTCTAATTACCCATTTATTTAAAAACAGGTGATGGGTTTATAATTCACAATGTTATGATCTTATTTTTTCCTGTGTATTTGCGACATGTCCGATCAGCAATGCTATATACTTGAACATCAAAGTTTTATAAAGTGTTAACAAAAAAAAAAATCATCAATTAGTTTATTTTACAAATCGTTGTATTTTGTTCGAAATTGTACATTTTAGATTATTCTGAACAGGGTGAGAGCATTTACTCAGAATTGTCGTTTCATTGGTGTTTTTTTTAAAGTGCGTTTTAAAGGTACAATTAATGTCCCTTTTGCAGCCAACCTCAGATTCTGTAGAACTTTGCAGGAATTATGAATAAGTCATGTATGTCCTATCTGTGAAATTTAAACGTTAGCAGTGTCCTCATATTCAAATTATGCAAGGAAACCCGTTTACTTGCTAGACTTCACTGTCAGACACTATTGAGTGACTGACTGGCTTTTTTCTTCTTTGGTAATAACATACATGAAACGAGTTGTTAAGGGTACATGAGCATTTGTCTACATCAATAACCCACTTCTTGTGATGGCCAAGATTAAACTGATTGAATCTTTGCGCAGCATAAAAATTATGACCATTTGGTACAATTGTCTGAAAATCAAAACTATTACTTTAGGGCTCTATAGCCCTAAAGTCGATTTGACAACTAATAGTCATTATTTTCCCACTTTAAGACATTTTCAAGCCCCACCTTTTTTAGGCAAGTTCTAAATAAGTATTATCTTTCAAATGCAGTTGGAATTTAACTTTTTCATTTTTTGGGCCTGCAAATGGGACATAGTACCTTTAAGCCTGTTTTTATTTTTTTATTTAAGCGTCGACATATATATGATTTAAACAAGTATCTAGTAAACAAGTAAACAAGCAGATTTGACAAAAGACTTAACTCCGTTTGGTTGACAATCCGCCATGCATGAAGACTCTCGTCTACGGCTGATTGTCAACGAAACGGAGTTAAGTCTTTTGTTAATTTCGTTTATTGATACGGCAGGCAGCCAGTGAAAACGAATTCGTTTAATACAATTATGGAAATGCAAGCACTACTTTAAACAAACAAAACTTTGTCATTCCTCGCTCATTTTTCCTGATTGAGGTGTCATATGAAAGGGCAAAAAATCAACTTTCTAGAAATGTGCTTTTTTCTTCGAAATTCAGATACCGCCCGCCAAATGTCTTTTTAGTTTCCTTCCTTCAAATTGCTTTTAATCACTCATGCGTGAAATATGCATCATCTGAGTAGCATCACATGAAAGAGGAGACTCTAAGCTTTCCAAATATGTATCATTCATTAATTATAGTTGTGATTAAGTTATGATACAACATCGATACTTCTCGGTTTCGTTTTTTCTGGGACGCACTGTATAGTGCGTCCCACAAAAATGATACCCGCAAATAAACGGCTATTGTAAGCAAAGTATGAGCTGTATAGGAACAGCTTTTTGCCTTTCATCTGTCAAATTCTTTTAATTAATACTGTGATTAAATTAACCAACAGGTTACACTAAGCAACATTTGCAAATAGCAATATCCGTTTTGTGCCAGATTTGGGTAAAACAGTGGAAAGTTGGTATCGCGTGTGAACATGATAAATTTCCATTGTGTGGCGATGTGCATGTCAATTAAGCAATACCCATTTCCGGGATGGCAAGGGCATACACACTTAGTTTTCCTCAAAATCAATTAGGCCTACTGACTTTATAGAGAAATGAAAATGTGTCCCTTTTGTCATTGAAAAGGGTGCCCATCCGAGAAGGGAAATTATATTCCGATAGAATGCCTTGCTCTTCTGAAATAATTCCATTTTTGAAAAATGCAGAAATCTTTATTCATTCGTATGAAAACTATTACTCATTGGGTTTTTTATAGTTTTCAATTTATTAAGGTATTACTTGTGATTTTAACATTTGCAGGGCTTTTTTTTCTCCAAAATTTCGCTAAAATGGATTTGTACATGCCATGTTCAATACAATGGTGCTCGTTAAAGCGTGCTATGGGATGCTGTGATAAATATATCACATGGAAGCACCCCTGCACTTGGATACGTCACTGATGTCTTTCTAGTGTTCATGCAAAATGATGACAATATTTTTCTTTACATGCTTTTCAATTCGTCCACAAAAGCTCTCCTAGGTTAAAGTTCAGACCACAAACCAGACAATTGACTTTATTTCTTTCGATTTCTTTCTTTTCTTCCATCAATAGCAAGTAGTGTCTGAATTGATTACGCTAGGTATTACTTCAGCGGAGCAGTAAACTCCCACATTTGGGCAATTTCCAAAGAGAAAGCAAATTTGATCTCACTGTGGGGTTCACATCGTTTATAATTTTCATGTCAATCTGACATATTTAGTGTCGTCATTAAATTAATTTTAAGCACAAGAGGGCATCCTTATTGTATTGTTTATGAATATAAATCCAACCTTCATAGTAAAGAACTTTCAGAGAATGCAGAACAATCAGGGAAGCAGACAAGTAAAAATTGGAATAAAATCGGACAAAAACTAACAAAAGATTTGAATTTTGGAAAGTTGTAATCAGTATACATATCTGAACTTAACATTTTCTGAAGTGATAAGTCTCTGTAATGCAGTGCCAGACAAATTTCTCATTTATTCCAAAACACAAAATTACTGATTATAGATTCATCTCTCAAAATGTATGACTCGGGGTGGTCTTTTTCCTTTAAGATGACCTATCATAATATACGATCTATGAGAGGCCTATATATTGAGCAGTGACCCAAGGGAGACGACAATTAAAACAAAAGAGAAATTAATGATATTTGTGTACACGACTAACGGGAGTATTGTTAATCCACTGACAACCATTGCCAATTTGAGAATCGCATAGCTACACTGATCTCATATTTCAAACATTCATAACTCTCCTATTATTAAGCTGATTGATTGTAACTTTCGCCATTCTGTTTTTCTTACTTTGTTTCGTTTTCATTCAAAGGGACTACTTATAAAGATAGGAATGCCCTAATAAATCATATGCATATGACCATTCGAGAGGGGAAATTATATTCCGATAGGATGCCTTGCTCTTCTGAAAAAGTTTCAATTTTGAAAAATGCAGAAATCTTTATTCATTACAATGAATTCCATCATTATTTAGAGAAGCGTTTTATAGTTTTCATTTTATTAAGGTATTACTTGCATGTGATTTTAACATTTTCAGGGCTTTTTTTCTCCATAATCTCGCTCAAATGGATTGTTCATGCCATGTTCAATACAATGGTGCTCCGTAAAGCGTGCTATGGAATGCTGTGAATATATCACGCAATAGAACCCCGGCCCCTCGATACGTCACAGATGTCTTTCTAGTGTTCATGAATAACGATGAAAATAGTTTTCTTTACATGCTTTTCAATTCGTGCACAAAAGCTCTCCTAGGTTAAAGTTCAGACCACAAAGAAGACAATTGACATAATTTTTTTCGATTTTTTTCTTCTCTTCCATCAATAGATAGTAGTGCCAGAATTGACTACACTGGGTATTACTTCAGCGGAGCGATAAAATCCCACGTTTAGGCAATTTACAAAGAGAAAGCAAATTTGATCTCACGGTGGGGGTCACAAGGTTTATAATTTTCATGTCAATCTGACATATTTAGTGTCGTCATTATATTAATTTTAAGTGCAAGCTGGCGTCCTTATTGTATTGTCTATGAATAGAAATCCAACCTTCATAGTTAAGAACTTTCAGAGAAAGTAGAAAAATCAGGGAAGCAGACAAGTAAAAATTGGAATAAAATCGGACAAAAACTAACAAAGATTTGACTTTTTGAAAGTTAAAATCAGTATACGTATCTGAGCTTAACATTTTCTGAATTGGTAATGTCTCTGTTATGCAGTGCTAGACAATTTGTTGTCATTTATTCCAAAACACAAAATTACTGAAATTTAAATTCATCTCTCAAAATGTATGACTCGGGATGGTCTTTTCCCTTTTAAAGGACCTATCATAATATACGATCTATAAGAGGCCTATATCTTGAGTAGAGACCCAAGGGAGACGACAATTAGAACAAAAGAGAAATTAATGATATTTGTGTACACGACTAACGGGAGTATTGTTAATCTACTGACAACATTGCCAATTTGAGAATCGCATAGCTACACTGATCTCATTTTTCAAACATTCAGAACTCTCCTATTATTAAGCCGATTGATTGTAACTTTCGCCCTTCTGTTTTTCTTATTTTGTTTCGCTTTTATACAAATGGACTAGTTATAAAGATAGGAATGCCCTAATTAATCGTATGCATATGACCATTCGAGAAGGGAAAATTATATTCCGATAGAATGCCTTAATGCTCTTCTGAAAAAGTTCAATTTTTGAAAAATGCAGAATCTTTATTCATTACAATGAATTCCATCATTATATAAAGAAACATAATGTGGACTATCACTCATTGGATTTTATATTTTTCATTTTATTAAGGTATTACTTGCAAGTGATTTTAACGTTTGCAGTGCTTTTTTTCTCCACAATCTGGCTCAAATTGATTTGTACATGCCATGTTCAATACAGTGGTGCTCAGTAAAGCGTGCTATGGAATTCTGTGATAAATATATCACGCAATAGAACGCCGGCCCCTCGATACGTCACTGATGTCTTTCTAGTGTTCATGCATAACGATAACAATTTTTTTCTTTACATGCTTTTCAATTCGTCCACAAAAGCTCTCCTAGATTAAATTTCAGACCACAAACCGGACAATTGACTTAGTTTCTTTCGATTTTTTTCTTCTCTTCCATCAATAGATAGTATTGCCAGAATTGATTACACCGGGTATTACTTCAGCGGAGCGATAAAATTCCATATTTAGGCAATTTACAAAGAGAAAGCAAATTCGATCTCACGGTGGGCAGGCGCGCCGGAAGCAGTTTGGGATTGGGGGGCAAACATTCCAGGGGGCTCACCTTCCAGGGAAAGTGACGTAACGAGCAAAAACGTTTGGTAGGGGGGGGGGCAGAAGAAAATTCTGCATCACCACCACCACCAATTGGCGTTTTGTGAGTTAAAACCTATTTATTATCAAGTTGAATTAATAGAGTTGTTGTATCTTCAGGAGCTTACATGGGTAAAAAAAAGTGGGGAACTATGGGTTCGATTAATGAGGAATTTTGAGCTGTTCCCCTAGGCAAGTATTCCGTAGTTAAAATAAGGTAAGATTAGTGTAGAGTTCAAGGTAAACAAGACATGGATAATAAATGTGATTTTAAGTAGCCGATGACACCTGTATTTCTCGATATAAGCTAGTATGCTAATTGCATAAATGAAAAGGTGGGTACATGGTACGGATGGATAGGTTGTGCAATTACAGCGCAATTGTTCTACCGAGGGGAGGGGTCTAAAAATAATATGAGAACATGTGGCAAATAAAGGTAAATCTTGGGCGGGCAAAAATACTGAATTTAAACATTTTTCATTACACATCTAGCATTACATGAAATGATATATTCTTTTGGTATCGTACCCCAACCCCGACCCCTTCCCCCGGCCCCCTCCCTCCCCCACCGAGAAGAAAGTTTTAAAATATATATGACTTTTGTGTCCATTTTCGCTAAAAGTGACCATTATGACAGCAACACAAATTGCGATAGCCCTTAGACGGTATTCGTAGACTAGACACATATAATGTAAAACGAAATCCTAAATTATGATGATGATGTGAATATAATGCTTCGTGATAAAAACAATAAATAACATATAAATAAATATAAAAACATAAATGAAAACTTGGGTGAATTCTAAATGGAAACAAACCTACACCATTAAACTTCAAGCTCACTCACACATGATATAGTGTGACACTTTCAGGGCTACTTATTATTTCAAGTCTATATACAAGCGGCAACAGCTTCATTATTAAATGTAAGTTCTTCTCACGTAAATCATTGGTCTGGAAACAATTATTTGCCCATTGTTGTATATTGTATTACGTTTTCACTAACGATGAATTTACATTGTAATGCAATTTTCAGGTTTCCCAGGTTTATTTAGGACAATAGAAGATTGATATTGTTTAGTTGTTCGATAACATCACTCAGTTTGATTTGATTGGAGATATATCTCTTTAATGAACAATGTAAAGGCTATAATCTCAAACATACATACACCATTAAACTTCAAGCTCACTTACACATGATATATTGCGACATTTTCAGGGCTCCTTATTATTGTAAGTCCAAACGGCAACAGCTTCATTATTAAATATAAGTTCTTCTCACTGAAATCATTGGTCTGGAAACAATTATTTGCCCATTGTTGTTTACCATTTTCACGAAAACCATACTTGTCATTTGTTACATTTGTTATATGATACTAAAGAAAATCGTTAGCTCATCGATAGGATAATGTGAAGTACTTGTCAAATTAAAAAACATCATTACGTGCTATTATTAATCGGACTAGACATTTAAAATATATGGAAGACGTATACACTTTTGCCAACAAGCAAATTTTTTAACACAGAATCCAGAAATTGAACAACATTGCATAATTTAGTCAGGACAGAGTACAAGATGCTTTCAAGCAGGCGCGCCGGAAGCAGTTTGGGATGGGGGGGGGGCAAATATTCCAAGGGGCTCACCTTCCAGGGGCAGTGACGTAACGAGCAAAAACGTTTGGAGGGGGGGGGGGGGCAGAAGAAAAATCTGCATCACCACCACCACCAATTGGCGAAGAAACCAGGGAGCAGAGCCCCCGGAAGCTCTGGCGTTTTGGGCATTTAATTACGGTCAGATGAGCATCCAGGGCACCGCCTTATGGCCCTTGGTGGGGTCCAGGGGGTAGAGCCCCCAGAAGCTTGTTTTTTTTAGGTATTTAATAACGGTCAGATGAGCATAAAGGGGACCGCCTAGAGGGCCTTTGGTGGGGTCCGGGGGCGGAGCCCCCGGAAGCTCGGGAGTTTTAGGCATTTAATTACGGTCAGATGAGCATATTTTGATACCTCATTATTTTGTGACATAGACAAGTCACTTATTTTTTTTCTCTCTCTTTCTTTCTTTTTCTCTTTAACAATTTTTTTCAAAAAGTGAGGGGGCTCGAGCCCCCGAGCCCGGCCGTTCTGCAGACCCTGACATACAGGCTTATATATAAGAATATTTTTTGCCCGACTGTAAATTTGGGAATTTCTAATTTCCAACAAACTTTCAAAAAAATTGAGAAAAAAATACGGGAAAATCATGTCATTTCAGCAACATTTGCAAATCACTGGTATCGAAAAAAATACCGCCCCCCCCCCCCCTATCAGTACGCCAGCGTTCAGGGGCTCATGAGCTTCTCACCCCTATAACAAAACACAGACACGCTTTCCCATTCTCTCACAATATGTCAACGATATGCTCGCGCTATTATAAAAACCTCCATAGGTAGCATGCGCAATGTTTAGGAAATTTAATTCCTGTTAACTTTCCTTTTCTTTGAATAGAATTGTATAAGTCATTTAATTCAGGTTTGTATTATTGTTATGTTCTTTGGGGGTTAAAAATACAAACCATCTTTACTCCTTTTTTTTTTGAGGGGGGGGGGGCGTTTGGGGGGGGGCAAAAATGCGTTTTGCCCCCCCCCCCCCCACTTTTTTGATTGGGGGGGGGCAACTGCCCCCTGCCCCCCCCCCCCCCCCCCCCCACTTCTGGCGCCTATGACGGTGGGGTCACAAGGTTTATAAAATTCATGTCAATCTGACATATTGAGTGTCGTCATTAAATTAATTTTTTTAGCGCAAGAGGGCGTCCTTATTGTATTGTCTATGAATATAAATCCAACCTTCATAGTAAAGAACTTTCAGAGAAAGTAGAAAAATCAGGGAAGAAGTCAAGATTTGACTTTTGGAAAGTTGTATTCAGTATATGTATCTGAGCTTAACATTTTTTGAATTAGTAATGTCTCTGTTATGCAGTGAAAGACAATTTTCTCATTTATTCCAAAAACAAAATTACTGAAATTTAAATTCATCTCTCAAAATGTATGACTCG
Source organism: Strongylocentrotus droebachiensis (assembly GCA_035222895.1). Classification (NCBI taxonomy): domain Eukaryota; kingdom Metazoa; phylum Echinodermata; class Echinoidea; order Camarodonta; family Strongylocentrotidae; genus Strongylocentrotus; species Strongylocentrotus droebachiensis. The sequence continues at coordinate 47,089 of JAVYIG010005996.1, read as the reverse complement.
GGACGGTCTTTTTCCTTTAACCCTAATAAGGCCGGGGGGGATTATGGCCCCCCCCCCCCCCTCCACGATTTTCTGATTGTTCGAGAATAACCTATAGTTACAAGGTCACGTGACCTTTTGTCTTTGCATGTCAGCCCGAAAATCGCTCATTTTTGTGATTTGTGTACAAAACATATGGAAATGTCATTTTTCCTAAAAATAGATCAAACATGGGTTATTGGGTCTTGTTTAAAGTTTAGGTGGTCGTTTTGGGAGTCAAAATAGTTGAATTGTAGGAAGAAATGAAAAAAACAAAAACAATAACATAAATAAGTTAAAAAAACAATGAAATACATAAGAAATTATCAAAACAAGAGATAACATAAGGAATAAGCTGGCCCTTCCAATTTTTTTTTGTCGTATTATTGTTCCAAATCGTCTAATGAATATATGTAGTGAAAAAGAATGCTTAAATATGAATAATATAGGATTTATGGGTAAAAATGTGATTTTATGACGTTATTTGCATAAATTACCATAAATATGCAAATGAGGGATTTTTTTCAAAAAATTGAAATTATCATATTGTTCTATACACTTCACCTGACATGCGTGCAAATTTTCGCGGAGATCGGCCGTTTCACGGCCGAGATCTTAGGGGGGGGGCCATAATGCCCCCCCCCCCCCCCCCCCCCCCGGCCGTAGTAAGACTTCAAATAGCCCGGCCTTATTAGGGTTAAGAGGACCTATCATATTATACGATCTATAAGAGGCCTATTAATCTTAAGTAGAGACCCAAGCGAGACGACAATTAGAACAAAAAAGAAATTAATGATATTTGTGTACACGACTAACGGAAGTATTGTTAATCCACTGACAACCATTGCCAATTTGAGAATCGCATAGCTACACTGATCTCATATTTCAAACATTCATAACTCTCCTATTATTAAGCTGATTGATTATAACTTTCGCCATTCTGTTTTTCTTATTTTGTTTCGCTTTCATACAAAGGGACTACTTATAAAGATAGGAATGCCCTAATTAATCGTATGCATATGACCATTCGAGAAGGGAAAATTATATTCCGATAGAATGCCTTGCTCTTCTGAAAAAGTTCCATTTTTGAAAAATGCAGAAATCTTTATTCATTACAATGAATTCCATCATTAAGAAATGTATGAGAACTATCACTCATTGAGTTTTATAGTTTCATTTCATTAAGGTATTACTTGCATATGATTTTAACATTTGCAGGGCTTTTTTTCTCCTAAATCTGGCTCAAATGGATTTGTACATGCCATGTTCAATACAATGGTGCTCAGTAAAGCGTGCTATATATGGAATGCTGTGATAAATATATCACGTGATAGAACCCCGGCCCCTCGATACGTCACTGATGTCTTTCTAGTGTTCATAACGATGAAAATATTTTTCTTTACATGCTTTTCATTTTGTCCACAAAAGCTCTCCGAGGTTACCACAAGCCAGACAATTGACTTTAGTTCATTCGATTTTTTTCATCTCTTCCATCAATAGCAAGTAGTGCCTGAATTGATTACACCGGGTATTACTTCAGCGGAGCGGTAAAATCCCACGTTTGGGCAATTTACAAAGAGAAGCAAATTTGATCTCACGGTGGGGGTCAAAAGGTTTATAATTTTCCTGTCAATCTAACATATTTAGTGTCGTCATTAAATTAGTTTTAAGCGCAAGAGAGCGTCCTTAGTGTATTGTCCATGAATAGAAATCCAACCTTCATAGTAAAGAACTTTCATAGAAAGCAGAAATATCAGGGAAGCAGACAATTAAATAGCAAAAAAAAATCGGACGGAAACTAACAATGATTTGACTTATAAAAAGTTGTAATCAGTATACGTATCTTTACTTAACGTTTTCTGAATCGGTAATGTCTCTGTTACAATGCAATGCCAGACAACTTTCTCATTTATTCAAAAACACAAAATTACCGAGATATAGATTCATTTCTCAAAATGTATGACTCAGGATGGTCTTTTTTTCTTTAAGAGGACCTATCATAATATACGATCTGCATCTGTCTGTGACGTACAATCACCAGCATCTGGTTGTCGCGTACGTTGGGTTAGGGTCAAGACGCTAAACACGCCTAAATATTGAAGTGTGCTTCGGCTACAAGGTTTATAATGTCTAGTGAGTCCAATTTGAGTTTAAAAGCTTTCATAAGAGGCCTATAAGCGATCTATAAGAGGCCTATATCTTGGGTAGTGACCCAAGGGAGACGACAATCAGAACAAGAGAGAAATTAATGATATTTGTGTACACGACTAACGGGAGTATTGTTATTCCACTGACAACATTGCCAATTTGAGAATGGCATAGCTTCACTGATCTCATATTTCAAACATTCATAACTCTCCTATTATTAAGCTGATCGATTTCTAACTTTCGCCATTCTGTTTTTCTTTTTTTGTTTCGCTTTCATACAATGGACTAGTTTCAAAATAGGAATGCCCTAATTAACCGTGTGCATATGACTCATGCTCCGGTGACCATTGCCCATAGGTCAATATCGTACACTAACTGAATTTTAACTTTATATATTAGATTCAAGATTCAAATGATTTGAGTTACCCATTTTAATTTTGTCATTAAAGTAATGTGCCGCCCTCTTGTGGAGTTTGATTAAGAATGTCATAGTTTGTATCATTTCTCCCTGTCCATTCATTACAGAAAAAACAACAGTGAATGGCATGATCTGCCAATAGAGCGCCATAGTAAACCAATCTAATAGCGTCCTCGTAGTATCATCAAACAAAAATAAATAGACGAAGAAATAAATACTAGCCACTGTCACAACGTATGCCCTGCCAGAGTATTAGCGTTACACAAGATTTTGAGTCAAGATCAAAACTTAGCGCTATACGATCCGCTTCCATGCATGAACTTAATTAGACCGTCAATCATGAAACCGAACACCAAACATGTTTATTTTGTCAACTTTAAAGAGCAAATGATGTAAAACATCCAAGCGAGCATAGCTATTTAAAAGGAATATTGAAATAAGTGGTGACCAAAGGGGTTTGTTTGCTAAGCGTAAAACGTGGAATTAAAACAACTTTTCTTCAAAGGAACATTCATTTTAGTGGACCATCACTATGGAATTTACTTCCCAATGATATTGTCAGCTGCTCATCACTTTATTCTTTAAAGTCAAAGTTGAAACAATATTTGATCTCGTATCCAACTCTTAAGATATATTTGTAAGGTTCTTCTTTCTATTGTTCACAATATTTCTTTCCTGTATATCATTCATTTCCTCTATTTATTGTATTTCTTGGTACCACCAACCCACTACTACTCACCCCACGCATAGATTTGCATGTAATATCTATATATGTTTTTGTATGTGTTATTGTTCAATTAAAAAGAAACTATTGTATTTTTATATTGTAATTTTAAGCAGGGGATGATCCCAGATAAACCTCTGTGGTTTTCGATCACCCCCTCTGCAGGTTCATCTTTTGTTGTAATGCTTTTATATTTGATTGTAATTTATACTGTCTTTTATGAATCTGTGGAAATAAATGAAATTGAATTGAATTGGTAAATAGCAGCGGCGGATCCAGGATTTTCCAAACGGGGGTTGAGAGAAGCCAAACTATGCGCAAACGCGCGAGCATTTCCAGATCCCCCAGAATCTATCGAATTTTAGCAATTCAGAACCTTAAAGATAGCCGTCTTGAGCGATAGATAATCTAGTTGCGAATGAAATCAGACTGAAGGAGACTGATGTTTTCTCTCTTTCAATTATCCCAGGTATACTGGGTTAATCATGCTGTTTTTCTGTAATGAATGGACAGGTAATCATTGACCACTTTAGTTCCAAATAAAATGTAATAAATTATCGATAATTCATTGCATTTCTCCCCAGTCCCCAACAGAATTTTTTTTCTCTGTGTGGCCATTCCTTTAACCATAATGGTTAAATTGTAAACTTTTTTTTCTTTCTTCATATTTGTGGGAGCTGCCCCCTACCCTAGCCCCCTCTGCGTACAGACATGATTCAGTGGCAAAGCAATGGTCTCGTAACCGTGACACCTCGGGATCAAATCCGTGTTGATTTGCTATATTAGTGCCCTTTTATGAGGCATTAATCCTCATGACTGTCAATTACTACTTAAGGACGTAGGTCTACTAGTTGATAATCATAGAAGCATACACGTGCTTTAGCAATCACGCAAAACAAACACTCGTAAATTATTATTCAATAAAATCTGAGAATGCTTAAATAATGTTTAATAATATTTAATTGTTATACTATTATATTATTATTTAAATCTGTTAGGAATGAATCATTGTCAAAATCATTCCATAAATTGAGGTAAAAAAAATTATTCCACGTTTATGACCAACAGCATATATCTCTTTTTAAAAGCCCGATTATTTTGAAAAATTATCTCAAAGGTCATAACAAGTGAAAAATATATTGTAAAGCTAGTTAAGCTACTAATGTTAAATTATTATTTACTGAGATCTACAGTACGTAAAACATTATTGTTACCCGAAACGTATTTTTTTTATTCTCTCTATATTACGCAATATTATTTGAAATAGTAAACAAAACAATGACAAAAGGAGTTAAATGCATAGTTTAATATATTGTTCATGATCACTACATTATTTGGGCAAAAACAAGATCCCTTTAGTGGACCCCGATTTACGGTTTAATAAAGAAAAGGGACCTTAAACATTTCAAATAAAAGTTAAAGGTGAAATTCATAGAAAATCACAAATATGTAAATTAATGTATCACTAGAAGCTGGTAAGCTAACAGATGGCCATTGACATGCGACAACAAAAACAGTTCAGTTTCATTTCACTTTCCGTTTAGTTTATTGAATTTACGCCCCTGATTGAATTCCATCTTTAAAAACATTTTTACAAAGTAAAAACATGCAATATCATGTAAAATATAATACATAAATTGGGATAGCATATACATGTGAAATGAATTAATACAAAACAGAATAAATTACAGCTGTAAAAAACAAAACAAGAAAAAGGTTTTGTCTGGACAGCTTTCTATCAAATTAGATATAATAAATATAGTAAGAAAACAAGTAGGAAGTAAAGTTTCAGATAATATCATTCAGAAATTGCATAACAACGGCTACAAACCCAGAACATGAAATACAACATGGTAGGATAAAAAAAGTCAGAAGATAGCAAAGGGGAAGAAAGAGAGAGAGAGAGAGAGAAAGAGAGAGAGAGGTAACAAGCTAGATAAATACATTCAGTGAAAGTCATGCGCAATCAAGAAACTTTTGATATTACGTTTAAAACAGTTGTAAAATGAGATTGAAGTTATATTACTCCAAATTTCAGGTGCAGACTGTCTGCAAGAATATGATGCAAAATTTGTATTAACACACCATGGATGATATTTCTTCTTAATTCTAGTATTATTGTCAGCCAATCTGAAAAATCTACAAAATCTTAGTTTTAAAACCTATTGTAAATTGTATAATGAATTAATTACCCGATGGTATACAGTGCCATGTGTCTGAAGATGCCTTGATGAGGTTTTTAATAAAAAATGAAGCAGATTATAACTGATTTTAAAGTACTTTTCATGGTCAGAGTAATTTTGCTTTTATTTGAGCGAAATTGGGTGTATATAAATGTGAGTGAATGTTGATTAAAGGTGCGTACGGTGTACTAACCGTGACTCTCATTAAAAAGTTCCACGCAACATATAGCATATGTTTTAATATTTCAGTCGGTGAAATACATGATTTCCCATACATTTCCTCAATGTTCCGTTCTGAATAGCTTTAGAGCCCCGGGGGTGGTCAGGTACCACAAAATGATGTAATATTGGTTGATTTGACAAATACCTTTTCTAAAACACACTTTTCAATTCATTTCATGCTCTTAAATCAATTATTTTTAAAAATGGGTCCTTAAACCCGATTTGGGTGTACCTGAGCTGAGACATACATTGTTGGTCGAAGGTGGAATAATTTTGTTTTACCCCAATTTATGGAATAATTTTGACAATGGTTTATTCCAAATAGATCTAGATAATAAAATACATCCTCAGATTTCAGTCAGTGAATACTAATTTGCGAGTGTTTGTTTTGCTCAGGTGCACCCAAATGATGTAATATTGGTTGACTTGACAAGTTTCTTTACTAAAACGCACTTCCAAATGTCTTCAGAAAAATATATTTATATCATTCACACCGTAGTTTCATGCTCTTAAATCACTGATTTTAAATGTGGGTCCTATTTAATAGATTGTTGGTACCTTTTTGGCCTTCAAAGCCTCATACCGAAAATGTATCATAATATTTTGGTACCGGAATATAGAGATTTACTGTGCTATCATTACATCAGAAAAAGGTTTCAAGCAGTCCTCTTGACGGTCGTGAGTAGCTGAATCTTAGGGCCCTTTGTGAGCAATGGGTCCATGTGGTCTGTTTAATTGATTTTTTTCATAGATGGATTTCTACACCAAAAAACATTTTCAGCCAAAAATGTTGATCTAAAATGCATATTAAAGACACTGGTGGGCCCCAGTAATATACTATTTTCGCACGTTTGATTAAAAGTCAAAATTTACAATGGAATTCATAATTTCAAAAAAAGTGAACTCCATTTCCCTGTTGGAGCAGTTTATGTACTTACTAACATGTAAGCAATGCAGACACTACTTGCTGTAATTCCAATTGTCTGACTTTTACCCTGGACTTTAACCCAGGAGAACTTTTGTAGGGCGAGTTGCATAGCAGTATAAAAACAAAATCTTTTCATCGTTATGCGTGAACACGAGATATACACCAGTAGCTGATCCTGGAACTAGTGGGAACTTGCTCCTAGCCCCCCCCCCCCCCCCCCCCCCAAGGGGGAACAAATGGGGAAAAGGAAGGAAAGCCTAATTATATGATTTGATTACTTTCTATTTTATTTCTTGATGGGTCTCTGGCTTGATTTTCGGACTTATAATAATAATAATAATAATAATAATAATAATAATAATAATAATAATATTGGGTTCTTGTATAGCGCTCATGTCTGTCAGACTTGACACTCATGGCGCTCCTGAATATTACCCTCGCTTTACTACGGCTGCCATTACGACGCCCTAGCATTTCAATGAATGAATTCCCGCCAGCTAGGTACCCATTAAAATCTCCTGGGTTGAGTGTGGCAAATGTAGATCAATAACTTGCCAAAGGACATTAGTGCCGCAAAGGTACTCGAACCGCGGACCTTGTGATCGATATTCCGGTGACGTATCCACTCGACCACGACACCTCTACACCTCTCCCCAACCTCCACCCCCCCCCCCCCCCCTTCCTGGATCCGCCACTGGGATAGACATTGTTATGGAAATTGTGTCGGTAAATATTGCTGCAAGTAGCTGGTTTCGGCTCATTTTAAATAGTCAACCATGCGATGCTCTCTTTTCATGTACTTTTGTATTACAATGCAGCGAAGCCTAGATCACCTCACGGTGACGTATTGCCATGAAGATGCTTTACAAAACAACGCCTGTTTTTCATAAAAGGATCTGCAATGTTCCTAATTACTGTTCCGTCGGTTAGTTTGATTGAGAAAACTGTAAGCAGATAACGATGATATAATTCTTACCTTTGTGTAATATACCATCGTCTCAACCACATGGTAAACTCTTCGGATAAAAATCAGAGAGCTATTTTCATAAGATATATTAGAGTTTTATCGTGGAACAATTTTATGCACTGATTTTTTGAATTGATTTGACAATCTACAATTTCAAGGAGCACAGATAAATGACAATGATAATGCTGGTGAGACAACTCTCCACCGAGCTCCACGCAACGGTCATCTCCATGTAGTTCAGTATTTTGTTGGTCAAGGTACACAGACTCAGATGGGTGATAATGATGGTGAGACACCTCTTCATTGTGCATCACGCGATGGTCATCTAGAGGTTGTTCGGTATCTCGTTGGTCAAGGAGCAGAGGTAAACAAGGGTGATAATGATGGTCAGACACCTCTTCACTGTGCATCAGGCGATGGTCATCTCAATGTAGTTCAGTACCTCGTTGGTCAAGGAGCAGAGGTAAACAAGGGTGATAATGATGGTCAGACACCTCTTCACTGTGCATCAGGCGATGGTCATCGCAATGTAGTTCAGTACCTCGTTGGTCAAGGAGCAGAGGTAAACAAGGGTGATAATGATGGTCAGACACCTCTTCACTGTGCATCAGGCGATGGTCATCTCTATGTAGTTAAGTACCTTGTTAGTCAAGGAGCACAGGTTGAAGTTCATAAGGCTGGCCAGACACCTCTTCACTGGGCATCATACAATGGTCATCTCAATGTAGTTCAGTACCTCGTTGGTAAAGGAGCACAGGTTGATGGATGCGATAAAGATGGTAAGACCCCTCTTTACAGTGCATCACACAATGGTCATCTTAAAATAGTTAAATACCTCGTTGGTAAAGGAGCACAGGTTGATGGATGCGATAAAGATGGTAAGACCCCTCTTTACTGTGCATCACACAATGGTCATCTTAAAATAGTTAAATACCTCGTTGGTAAAGGAGCACAGGTTGATGGATGCGATAAAGATGGTAAGACCCCTCTTATTTTAGCTGGGCATCACACAATGGTCATCTCAAAATAGTTAAGTACCTCGTTGGTAAAGGAGCACAGGTTGATGGATGCGATAACGACGGCCAAAGACCTCTTCACCGTGCAGCACACAATGGTCATATTGATATAGTTAAGTATCTCGTTCGTAAAGGAGCACAGATTGGTAGGGCTATCACAGTAATTATTGAACCTCGGTCCTATAAAGCAGACAATTTTAACGACATGTTCGAAAGTCTAGCTCGTAACTTCTTGCTAGGACCAACATCTGACTCGGGTAGTTTTGCTAAACATAAATCGAGCAATGGTAAAGCTATTACAGCTTGGTATCCCGTTGACCACGGAGATTATAATTGTCAGACACCTATTTACTATGCATCATCCAATGGTCATCTCAATGTTGTTCGATTTCTCGCTCGTAAAGGAGCACTGATTGATTACCCACATATTGGTCATCCGTCACCACTTCACTGTGCATCACTCAATGGTCATCTCGATGTAGTTCGATTTCTCGTTGGTCGAGGATTAAAAGTTGATGAATGTGATGATGCTCGTTCGACACCTCTTCTATTGGCATCACGCAATGGTCATCTCGACGTAGTTAAGTACCTTGTTGGTCTCAATGCAGAGATTGGCACGTTTAGTAGAGATGGTCAGAGACCTCTTCACTGGGCATCACGCAATGGTCATCTTGATGTAGTTCAGTACCTCGTTAGTCGAGGAGCACTTGTAGAAATCGGCGGTAATGATGGTCAGAGACCTCTTCACTGTGCATCACGCTATGGTCATCTTGATGTAGTTCAGTACCTCGTTGGTCAAGGAGTACAGGTTGATCAGCGTGATAATGATGGTGAGACACCTCTCCACTATGCATCACGCAAGGGTCATCTTGATGTAGTTCAGTACCTCGTTGGTCAAGGAGCACTGTTAAATACCTTTGATAAAGAAGGCCAGACACCTCTTCACTTGGCATCACGCTATGGTCACCTCGGCGTAGTTCGCTTTCTCGTTGGTCAAAGAGCACTGGTTGATAACCTTGATAATGTTGGTCAGACACCTCTTCACAAGGCAGCATACTATGGTCATCATCGGGTAGTTTGGAGCCTCGTCAACAACGGAGCACTGATTAATAAGCGTGATAATGATCGTCGGACACCTCTTTACTATGCATCACACAAAGGTTATCTTAGTGTAGTTGATTATCTCCTTGGAAACGGAGCCCAGTTCAATAACATTGGAACTTTGGGTGAAACACCTCTTCACTATGAATCACGTAATGGTCATCTTGAAGTAGTTAAGTATCTCGTTGATCGAGGAGCACAGGTTGATAAGCGTGATAATGATGGTCAGACACCTCTTCACTTTGCAGCATGCTATGGTCATCTTAATGTTGTTCAATATCTCTTTCGTCAAGGAACAAGGACTGAGACGGGTGATAATGAAGGTGCGACATTACTTCATACTGCAGCATTCAGTGGTCATCTTGAAGTAGTAAAGTATCTCGTTGATCAAGGATGTCAGATTGATAAGCTTGATAAAGATGGCTCGACACCTCTTCACTATGCATCAGAGAATGGTGTACTGGACGTAGTTCAGTACCTCGTCAGTAAAGGGGCGCAGGTTGAGAGGGTTGATAATGCTGGTCAGACACCTTTACTCCTTGCGTCAAGAGAAGGTCGTGCCGGAGTAGAACAGTATCTCAGAAGTGAACAAGCACGGCAAGAGTAGCTAAAAGGAAAAAAAGGTAAGTTTCTTATTTTGACAGTGATCATTGGCGGTTATTTCTTGTCAAAAAGCATATTATTTATAGGGACAGAGTTGTACTTATAATACTATTGGTTAGTTGTGTTGTATCCTTTACTTTTTGCAGAGGTATTTGTTAAAATATCCCCATATGAATTAATACAATGCGATTTATTTTAATCTTTGAAAGGATGAACTTCACCTTACCTCTCCTTACCCAGATTGTAGAACCATATCGCTCAACTCCATTTAGAGTATACCCAGTTTGTCCGCTATACATGGTCTAATAAACATTTCGGCCAATCATCATGGTAGTCAATCACCAGTAGGACCAATAAGCAGTTGGTCGAATGACCCTCGTCCAATCAATGTTGCTATTTGGCCCCCAAAAAGCATGTCCACCACCATTTGTTCCAATTGCCATTTTGTCCACTATTAAGTAGTATTAACCCTATTAGCCGGTACACGTATAGGCCAAGCATCATTTCGTCCACATTTCAGTTTGTCTAACTTCATTTGGTTCATTTTGATTTTGTATAATCCAAAATTCGTCTAAAAACCATCAGGTCTAATCATCATTTGGTCTATTAGATCTATTACTTTTAAATTATTTTAAAAATAATTCCATAAATTGGTGTAAAACAAAAGTATACCAACTTTATGAGCGACAGTGTATATGGATGGAGAAAAACAAAGGCATATGGTCCCTTGTCCGGATACAACTTATTCAGTGGGGGTTCCTTGGTATGATCAGGGAAATTGTAAACTTCTTTATTTCATTTTCGGAAATATGAACTCTTTTTATTTCAGAATTATGAACCCTTTTTTATTTTCAGAATTACTCATCCCATTTCTCTTTCTGAATTACTAATCCCATTTCATTTTCGGAAATACGAACCTTCGGAAAAATGACATGACGCCGGAACATTAGGCTTAGACTAAACGGTCATTAAATAAACTGAGAATTGGACCAAATGATTAGGCAGTAAATAAAAATGATTAGTGGACTAAAGGCTCGTTCCGCTATGAAGCGGGAAAACCACCGCGGAATTTTATGATGACTTAAAGTGAATTTTGTTTATTTTTATTTCCGAAATTCCTATATACATACCAGTTAAACATACATATACAACACATTTCAAATAATAAGAAAGTAAGTAAATGTGTAGAGTATAAACAAACGGTTGGATAGCACATTTCTGTACAAGCATGTATTTTTTATATATTTTAACAGAGCCCACGTAAGGCCTTGAAAGACGTGGACGAGTTACTGGTGAAATCTTAAACAGGAATCAACAGATCGAAGTAGGCCTACACACAGAGCGCTCAAATTGAAATCAATCAGTAATGGCTTTATATCATGTAATTATGAATTTACCTGTAACACGCTGGCATCTACTTTATACAATTCAACTCTATGGCAATTTCAGAAGCCTAGTGAATATCCTACACGAATCATGTTCGTATTACGTAATACGTCATTTTAATGTTCGCGTATTTCTAGAGGTGGTGAACGAGGCTATTGAAATTGAATGAAGTTGGCGGTCTCCTGCGTTCACAGATGCTGGTAATTGTAAAATTGTAATTTCACATAATTGCGTTTTCTTTATGTTTTTGAAAGTAACTTGTTAATGTCTGGAAATGTATATTTTAATGTAATATTCAATTATTCTGCATTACGTTATTTAATGCAGAAAAAAAAGTTGATTTCTCAAAATAGTTGCGATCTTGTTTAGTATTCAATACATTATCTCATATTCTTACCATACTTAATTGCCATTGTTATATACTTTTACATGTATCTTATAAATGTTAGCTGTACGCGAATCCTGAATATCATGCCTTCCTAAACTATACTATTCTTGTTCGGAGTGTCATGTGTTTGGAAGTCAAAGTTTATTATGGTTTGAAAACAAAGGATTATTGCATAAATTTAGTATTGAATTGTACATAAACCATGTAGACTTTTCTAAAATGGTGTAGACAGGAGATATGATAGTTTTAGTCACATTATTATTTAGTTTAAAAGATTACTGTTTAGTTTGAAAGATAATTTTGTTTAGGTTACATGTTGTTTATGTATGCCTATATGTTTGCGGATTTATTTTATGACAAACAGGTGATGAGTTTATTCCGTGTCCATAGTTCATAATTTCAGTATGTCGTTTTTTTATACATATTATCTAATTAGAGTTGCTAAATATTTCCATGCAGCAATATCTTATAAATGAATTTACTTATGTACAGCGTGAGTTACAACAAGGAAACACAGATTAAATCTTTAAACGGCACACGTTTCAAAGAATCATCTCAAGTGCAATTGCATTACCCTATTGTATGTCCCATATAAATCATTTTAGGATTACGTCATACGTTATTGGCATGTTCACACATTCCTTAAGGTGATACACACGGCTATTTAAATTGATTTGTTATTTTTAGTTAGTACTTGCTTTTGTATTAAACATTGCTGCGATCACAACACTATTATATATTTAGTAGTTGATGCACAAGTTGTAGGTATATGTCATCTTTTCTTTATTTGTACACATTGATCAATACAATCGCATGGACAGCTGAACAGTAGCATGTCCATTTTTACTCTGTTTTGAATGAAATGAATGCTTAAACCAAGATTTATTTGAATAGTCTTTATTTCGATTGAATGAACTCATATGATAATTATCAAGTAACTCGTGAACAATTTTATCAAAAAACTTGGGCAAAGTCAATTTTCACATGCATTCTAAAACTGGCTAGTGCTCAGTCGTCCATGATCGTATTTTGATGAGCACCCTATCAATAAAAGACGACATTATTAACAACGGTAACCAGGTAATATATACCAGCAATTCTGCTGGTTTTTTAAGATAATGGGGCTTGAATATGATTTTTTTTTTCTGACTTACTCTGTCTTTGGAAATTAAAGTTTAAAATGATGAGAAAACCAAGGACCATGTCTATAAGTACAGTGTTAACCACAAAGTATTGAGAAAAGTATAATCTAGGGCTTGTTAATGATTTCGTCAGATGTGCCAAAAATATTTTCGGGATTTCTTCCTCAACTGATATTAATAAAAATAACTATTGTTTACAAGCCTTATGGGGCTAACTAAGCTAACAAGTTATTATGATGAAAATTTTAAAACAAAATCTGTGGCGGTTACAAAAATATTTATTGGTTTCTAAACAATTGGGATGGATGTTCTGTGAGTGAAAGAAGCGATTGGGCGAATTCTTAATACTAAATTTGAATATGTATATCCACCAAGTGAACGTAAATACAATATGTATTTGAGGAGGTTAAATGCAATGTAAAAACATGGCTTATAATTTGTATGAATGTAGCTTTATACGAAACGTATTGTAAAAATCGTCTGTTTTGACTAAATTTATATATTGATCTCAATTGAGATATCTTTTTTTTCATTGAACCTGTTTTAGGGGTTTTTTTTCTTCAAGTATCTACATTATATATATATATATATATATATATTTAATCTTCATATTTCTCAATTTATTAGCTACAACGGTTATGTTCATTTGGTATCAATACTAGTTTTAGTCATATCACGTTAGTAATGCGTATAGATTCCCTAATTACAAAGAGTGTCTTACCTAGCAACGTTGAAAACAAAGAATTATTTCATTGAACACAGTGTCTTATTTGTAAATTTCCTCTCTTCTCACAGAATTGTACATAGACTGCCATAGGATGGCGAAAACAAAAATTTATCAGTTTTTATCATTACTCATAACGCTTTTTTTATTTTCAAACGTGGTATCATTTTTTCCCATTTTCTCCCATTCAATCGTTTAAATTGTAGATATTCATACAAGTGCTTGAAATTCTTGCATATTTCTAATTATCCATTCCTTTACAAACATGTGATGAGTTTATACTTCATAATTTCATGGTCTCGTTTTATTTCTGTGCATATCCGACCTGTCCGATGAGGAATGCTATACCTACATGAATATCAAAGTTGTTTACAGTGTGCAATCAAATCACCATCATCAATTAGTTATTTTAACAAATCATTGTATTATTTCAAACAGAATTATACAAAGATTGCTGTAAATTGAGAGGGCGGGAGTGACAGTAGTTACTCAGCATTAATGCTTTAAAGTGTTTTTAACCCGTCTCTATGTTTTCTATATCGACATTATGAAGGTATATGATTTAAACAAGTATCTTCATCTGTCTAATTATCAATCTATAGTTGGTGGGTAAATCCTGTACGCTAAGTTACCAGATTGAAATATGTGAAAATTCTCAATTGATTTCAAGATGTTTGAAATCAGGTATAAAATATACATTATGTTTCGATGAAATATTTCATTTCATGTACTATAGTTCTTATTGTACATTAAATAAATTCCTGGGATTCCTAATAACATTTATCCCGGACACAATTTGTATTTTTCTTTGTTTTTTCACGAAAAGAGGTAATATTGAAGAAGAAAAATGCATCGAAGATATTATATTTCAATTTGCCAGTTTGGTTATTTACTTGTAACATCCATACATACATCCTTAAATCAAGTTTTCAAATGTGGTGGACTCAGGATGATCTGGCAGTGGGGGCCGCGCAAGTCTGTAAATTCTCTTACAAGCAAGAAAAAATGAATGGGGAGGGGGAGGAAAGGGTCATCAACTTTAAGTTATGCTCATTATTTTCTATTTTTCTGCCTTTTGTCGGGGAAAGGGAGTGGCTAGGAGCACATGCCCATACCCCCCCCCCCCCCCCCCCACCCCGGCCCCTGGATCTGCCACTGACGTCTATCTAGTGATCATGCATGACGATATGTAGCGATTTATTTATCTTTACCTGCTTTAAACCTGTTCCCTTAAAGCTATCCTGGGTCAAAGTCCAGAGTACAAGCCAGACAAGTGGAATTACATTTATTTCATTTCATTTGTTTTCTTTTCTTCAATAGCGAGTATTGTCTGGAATGCTAACATAGGTAATATTTAAGTGGAGTGTTCCAACGTTTAGACACTTTACAAAGAACCAAGTTTGATCTCACGATGAGAGTCACAAGATTTATCTTTTTCATTTCAAAATTATATTTTTGTCGTCATTAAACGAATTGTAAACGCAAGAGGCCTTACTTATTGATTTGTTTTCTTAAATGAAAAATAAAATCTCCAAAACAAAAAAACTCCAAGAGAAAGCAGTAGAATCAGAAAGGCAGACTGGTAAAATTTTGACATAAACTAACAAAGTTATGAATTTTTAAAGTTGTAATTATTCTACGTCTTGGAACTTAAAACTGGCTGAATGGGTAATGTCTCCGTGATGTAGTGCCTTGTATTTTGTTCAAAATGTATGACTCGGGATGGTCTTTTCATTTTAGAGGACTCATGATAATATATTGTCCATATTAACCCACTTACAGCCCTAAACCTTTCAAACTTAGTCATAACCTTATCCCTTTCAAACCCAGTCACAACCCTAACCCTTCCAAACCCAGTCACAACACTAACCCGTTCAAACCCAGTCACAACCCTTACCCTTTCAAACCCACTCACAACCCTAACCCTTTCAAACCCACTCGCAACCCTAACCCGTTCAAACCCAGTCACAACCCTAACCCTTTCAAACCCAGTCACAACCCTAACCCGTTCAAACCCAGTCACAACCCTAACCCTTTCAAACCCAGTCACAACCCTTACCCTTTCAAACCCACTCACAACCCTAACCCTTTCAACCCCACTCACAACCCTAACCCTTTCAAACCCACTCACAACCCTCACCCTTTCAAACCCACTCACAACCCTAACCCTTTCAAACCCACTCACAACCCTAACCCTTTCAAACCCACTCACAACCCTAACCCTTTCAAACCCACTCACAACCCTAACCCTTTCAAACCCACTCACAACCCTAAAAATACGGTAAGTGAAAGAATTGGATGCGAGGAAACCCAAAGAACTTGTCAGTTATTTAGGTATAAATCATGTAATGTATTCTTTCCTAAATGATGTAATGTATTGCAAAGTCATTAATGTGGCATGACCTGTGCCTTTTCTCCACTGTATTGTTTTTTGTATTCTTTGTTGATTATAATTATTAAAGTGATATCGAAAAGAGCAGGGTTTACCTCAATCTGTAAATTTTAATAATTACAACTCTGAGAAGTAAAACAGATTTCCCAGGATACATCTGAAACACTTAATATGCTGAGAGCCAGGAGGGCATTCATTTTGTGCAAAATAAAAATGAAACAACGCCCCCTGGCTACAGGCAATATTTCTACAAACAGGACACTTCAGTATACATTTATACAAAAAGAAAACAAACAATAGAACAAACAAAACAAAAAGAGCAAATTATTTTTAAAAAACATTTGTACACGCAGAATGTATTTATTGTTTGATTTTTTTCTTCACATTATTGACATGGTCACCTACAACAATATTGTAAAAACGATTCCTCATTTTGATTAATCCAAGAAAATGACATTCATAAATAATCTGATTTAGAGACACCTTCCATGCCCCCCTCCCTGACCCTTTGTCATACTTTACCATGACACTGTGAGAACGTAGTACATTTCTAATAAAACATTCATTTGGTCTTTCTTCAGCAAATACTCACGCCACATTACCAAAGGTTCTTGCAATTTTAAAAAAGCCTTGATCAGACATGACAAAGCAAACCACCTCCCCCCAAAAAATAGAAAAGATATCTTAAAAAACAATTGAAAACAGTGGCAATATAACATTATAAAAGCATAGTACACATTCCATGTCTGTCTGTAAAAAATGAGTGCTACGCTTTTAAAACACCAGACTTTAATACGCATTCAAGAAAAGGATTTAGATTCCTGTAAGTTTCATGCTGTGATCATTTAATGGAATCACAACTGACACAAAAATACTATTTTCAATTTCTTTCTTGCATGCCATGAAAATTGATGTTCTGAACAATTCAAGACATTCATGTCCCTCAAGTTTTCAGTTTTACAGTATTTCTTGGTTTTGTTTGTTTAATCATTTACATTTCCAGAAAATTTATTTCTCTTTTAAATACTTTCCAGGTAAATGTTTTAGAAAAAAAATTCTTCAGATTAAATGATTATCTGCCCCATTCAGACATGACATGGTGGAGTGCCTCAAAATAATGCAGCTACAGAGTAAAAATTTAAAAATGGGAGAGAAATTATCATGGAGGAAACACTTGGTCTGTAGTCTTTATTTTTAAATAATCTATCATAATAAAAAGTACAAAAGAACAACAAAAACACTTAGAATTGTCTCAAACATTCATAAATAGCAATATATACCCATACTCTTCCAACAGCCTGGCTCCACATTTCATATAACAGTAACTGTAGCTATATTCAGGATTAAAAGCCCTACTATTTTTCTTTTGAGGGGGGGGGGAGAATTGTGAAAGTTCTCTCTTCACCCAACCAAAGGCCACCTCTCCCATATCTTGCCAGTATTTTCTTCTTAAGTAGATTAATTAATACTGTACACGATTATGCAACATTTCATGAAAAAAAAAAATAGTAGGGCCAACACGTATGTAAAAGCATGCCTCTAGTTACAGGTGTAGTTATTTTTAATATGGGGTTACCATGTGGTGTGAGAATAAGTAACCTATATTTCAAGAATAGAGAGGAGACACTGATAAAAAAAAACTACAACACGATTTGAAATCCCTACAAAAGTGCTGATAACAAATTACAGTGTAGTTTAACATTCGATCATTTAAATACCAGTAACGAAATAACAAAAATACTTCCCTATTAGTCACTTTTCGCATTTTACATAGAAACAGAGTATACATTGCAAGATTTGTTGGGGGGGTCATTGCAACTCCATTATTGATACCAAGTCCCAACAAATCATAACTTTCTCATTTTCAAAATCTTATTTCATTTAAAACTTCACCAGTCTGTTTCTCTGATTTTTCTAGTTCTTCTATAGTAGTTTGTTATAAAAGTTGGGTTTCCCCTATGAAGTTGTGGTGATGTACAAAGAGGAACAGATCATTTTTAATCGGATCACAGCTACAAGACTACAATAATGGCGCACAATGTGAAAAGAGGGTTATAAGAAGAGAGAGAGAGAGAAGAGAGAGAGAGTGCCAGGGGTGTCGGAGTACTTGTACTTCAACCCAGCGTGTGCTTACACAGCCACTCTGTCCAAACATCAATGATTCTAATACCATTGACAGGTCATCCCATTTGCATAATCGTGAACACATTTGAAGACAGGAAGTAGATTGGCATTCATGTGCTTCCAAACTCTTATAAAGATCAGTCTTTAGTGCTTGGCGAGAAATGTTGAACACATGGATGACATTTTTAACCGTCAAGACTGACAGCCCTGCAGTAGTGACCAATTCATATTTTAGAGCATGACTAGTAAATTGAAGGAGATGTAACGATTGTAAAACGACAGATGAGATACATGCATGCATCACAGGCACATCTCTGATTAAAATGAAGTCTGCAAATGATGTCATACCATCACGAGAACGGGGTATTCCCCTGTTTTGAGGACTAGACCTGCAGTAGTGGCCAATTCACACTTGGAGCATGACTAGTAAATTGAAGGAGATGCGACGATTGTAAAACGACAGATGTGATACATGCATGCATCACAAGCACATCTCTGATTAATAACATAAAATGAAGTCTGCAAATGATGTCATACCATCACGAGAACGGGGGTATTCCCCTGGCTCTAGAATAGACCTATGGCAGGGCCCGATATCAACACGACTCTGGTATACTAGATGGATCTCATACTTTCTCTACAGTCACATGACACTAAATGAAGAGGGGTGCATGAACTCATAGTAGGGACTTTTAGATTTGCACGACGGAGAACGTGGACTGCCCTTTTAAGGCAATGTGATGTCACTGCAAGTGCCTTAAAAGGACGTCACATTGCCTTAAAAGGGCAGTCCACGTTCTCTGTCGTGCAAATCTAAATATCTCTAATAGTTTGCTGTGGATGACCCTCGAGCCAGAGACCTCAGTGTGGAGCCCTGCCAATCAGCATCTATGGGTAGCTTTAAAATACAGAAGAGATTCCTCTGAATGGTGATCTAACTACAGTCAAACCTGTCTATAGCGACCACCCAAGGGAAACACTAAAAGTGGTCTTTGTAAACAGGTTCCTTTAGGACATGTTTCAAAGAGAAACCATTTTCGAGGGAAACTAAAAATGTGGTCCTTGTAGACAGGTGGTCTTTGTAGACAGGTGGTCACTAAAGCAGGTTTGACTGTACATACTAGCGATTAGAGTTCAGTGTATATACATCTAGCCTTCTATGAAGATATTCCCCTAGTAGTATCGACCTCTCCCTCGTCCTCGGGTGCGCCCGTAGCCTCCCCGTCCCTGCTGGTTCTGGTAGCCCTGCATGCCTCCTAGTTAACAAAAGAAAAACAACAGACAAAATCTTTAAGGTAAAGACCGGTAGTGGTAAAATTGCGGTTCAAGGGTTTTGGGTGCAAAATAGTCATTCAATATTGTTTAAATGTTGCCTTCAGAGGTTTAGATGGCAATACTTCAACCTAAATATACCTTTTATATGATTGTATGTTTGATGTAAACTTGCATTTTTAGTCTTTGGACTTTTTGACAAGTCGTGAAAATAAAACTTCATTTGAATCTTGAATCTAAATTTGCACACAAAAAAAAATCAAAAATATATGCCCAAATGTTCAATGTTGAAGTGCATTCGAGATATCTATCCAGGCCGGATCGATATGATAATTTACCAAATTATCAATTAGTAGGCGGTTTCTCGGCAAAATTTGTATCATCATGTATTAGTCAAAACATATTCTTTCACATGATTGGTAATACGAGATTCCATTTCATTTTTTGGAGAGGGGGGCATTTCCGAAACTGATCTATACCTTTAATCACAAGATACCACTTTCCTTACTTCGATATCACACTTCCTACATGTAGATGATATTGGTTTATAATGACAATTGAAATTAAAATAATACTAATCAAGGACAGTAGCGTTTGTACGCACTTTAGCTCTGCAGGACTAGCTAATCATGTATTTACTGCACAATACAAGGAACTCAAGGTACTGTGCATTGTGAATACATAACCAGCTGGCCCTGCGCAGCTAAGGCACGCTTGAACATTCTTTGAAAGGGACATCAAAATGCATAATTGGGTTTTAAATCGAGTGGGAAAAGGAGGGAAAAGGGATTATTCAGGAATATTGTGAGGAAGGATAAGAAAGGAAATTACTATTTTTGAGTTGTGATCAACCAAACTGAAACATTGCATTGAATAACCCTGAAAACTCTACCTATAAATCGGTATCAAGGTCAAGTTCTCAGTGCTCTGAAAAGCGGAACCTCATAATATCCCACCTTTTGCGTTTTTTTGTTGTTGGGGGGGGGGGAGGGGGGGGGGGTAAATACGCATACATTCTTAGCTGATAAGTGTATTTAAGATGTGATCACAAGCCCAAATATTTGTTTTCTATTTTCAATCCATCGTTTTGTTCTTGTTTTCTTTTGCAATGTTATGTATATTGTGTTATCCTATAATTGTTCTGTTTTACATTGCCTTTTAATTGTATTATGTAATACAGTGCTATCTTGCAAATTAGTTTTTTTGTGTACTGAAGAGCATACTCAATAAAGAAATAAAAAATAAATAAATTTATAAATTGAGGGAAATTTCGGAATGTAATTATGATGACTACTGTACAGGCTTTGAATTTGGAAAATGTTTGCTTTACATGTTACAAACTCTCTGTTGATGTTCTATTTGTCCTTCTCAAAAGACTTGCAATTATTGTCTTCTATACATATTTTTTAAAACTTTGTTCGACCTCTCAAATTTCACCTATAATCTTGTTAAAGGAAAAATAAAAAATTACACTCCCTCATTGAAAGGCAAAGTTGTTGTAACTCCAACTAGAGCTTGGTGCATAATACAAGTCCAAGTTCACATGGTTCGTCACATTATTAAGAAAATGGCTGCACCCATGTCATGCAAAAAGGCATTCCATCATGCCCTGAATATCTTCTGTTATATACATGTATCTCTTGTGAATGTTCATAAGTAACATCAATAGGGAGGAATAAATTTTTCTTTCAGCATACTTACTCTTATTCTTCGTTTTTTTTTACTTTGATACTTCAAAATACAAAAGGCTTTATGCCAGTTATTCATTTCAATTTTTCTGTTCCTGGCATTCCAGTGGTTGCATTATCTGTACTTGTTCAATTGATGTTTTTTTTCTGACTTGTAATGTTTCTCCTTTGCCGAACAAAAATACAATGGTATCGATATAGCACAATTCGTTTTTATAGTTATCAACTGTACACAATCACAAACCATCATATTATTAATTTCTTAATCTGTTCTCCCTCGCCCTTTGATGCTGAACATGTCAGGTCACTGTATTCCGGGGAGCGTTTGCTGATTCTGATCATGATGGGGATAACCATCAACCTCCAGCCCCAAGTGCTGTCAAAGAGGTAGGTACCTCAACACCGATGGTTTCAATTACGACTCAATAGAAATAAACAGAGACGGAGGCGAATACCAGTTCTCTAACATCTACTATGCGCGTTCACAAAATCATGTTTGTGTTCGATTGGAAGACATATCTGAGAAAGTACACATCTGAGAAAGGCCTCCGAACCCAAAAATTGAGACTGTCACTGGTAAACAATTTGCTTTTGTGTCAAAGAACACATTTCTAATAGAAATAAGTAAGTACAGGTAACTGTGGAAATAAGTCGAATCAGTTAGAACCACACACAACAAATTCGACTTAGAAGTGAATAACACATGATAGGTTGGTCCAAAAAATGAATATAATTTACAGAAAAACTTGACATGTACTTGAGTTATGGAGAGTTAACTGTAGTTGTTCTCAAAGTAAGAGGCCCATGTTCTGAAGTGTGGTGGAACTTTGAGTTCGGAAAGTCCAGAGTAGACAATAGTAAAGTATGACTAATTACACTTAATTGACTTGGAAATCAACTACATTTGAAGGCAGAATTAACTCCAGTTCTGTTTCTTAAAGTCTGGTTAAGTTAAACTTTATTCTAAATCCTGAAGGATCCGCGGTCATAAATACCGCGGACCAAAATAAACACATTTTTTCGGGGCAATGTATTACAACACTCGTCAATGTAAACTATTTCATCAACCTAAGGTTTCCACTTCCATGACCTCAAACTCATTCCGTGTAAAATATATCAAATTGTGGAACGGCTTTGATCACAGTATTCAACAAATCTCAACTCTTTCAAAATTCAAATTTTCTATAAAAAGATTATATCTCACCAATATTAATACGTGCTAAGTAGATATATAAAATGTATTAATTAATTCGATTTTTCTTCTCCTATTTCATGAGCTGTGTACGTACAAAATAAGCATTGGAAGAGCATGCAGCTTCCCGACCAAACCACACTCATGGAGATCCTCCCATGTTTGGCCCACGATTGGCCCCGATTGGCCACACTCTCGGCCACTTTTCCATCGTAGTAGAAGCGGCGTCTATATGTGACCGGGGTATTAGGAAGATGAGAGGATAAATGTTTTCCTCGGCCCAAATCGGCAATGCCTGTTCATATGTCCCAATAGACAATATAAGCCAATATTACGTGTGATCAATGCACTATCCTAATGACAGTGTCATTGTAAATCTGTCTACTATGAGGTGTGAATTTAAATCGTTAATCTTTAAAGTTAACTAAGCTTGAATTAGCCAAAAAGAAATTGAAATAAAATATCTGTCTTGGTGCTGTTTGTGTATTTATGGCAGGTGATGGACTTTGTAACGGAAACCCTTGATAGCCTTATTCAGCACTGGGCTAGAAGGATCGAGTATGATGTCCGCTTCATGTGCCCGAGCCAGAACTGCAGTGAGAAGAAAGCGCTTAAAGACTGCAAGGGAATGTCACTCAAGTGTGGACTACATACCATCCGTACGGCTGCAATCAAGTTCAAGTTTGGTAGGTATATAGGACTTGGTACACCACCAAAAACTGTTTTGGTCCGTATTGAAACAAATATCCCACAGAGCAAACCCATAATTTCATACAGAAACCCCTAGTCTCGCGGAGAGTCTTTGAATGAGTGAAATGTAAGATAATAATTTTTCCATCTGGGGTTATTGATGGAAATGCAGAGCATTACATAAGGCCTGTTAGTCATAAAACTAAAAGCTTATCCTGGTGATTGATAATATAGTATTAATGACTGCTTTGAGAGACATAGTTGTATTTTATACGCTGAAGGGGAGGTTAAAATCGAGCTATTGCCCGAGGCTTGCCGAGGGCAATAGCTCGATGTAACCTTCCCGAGAGCGTATACAAACAACTATGTCTCGAAAATTAAAGCAGTCATTAATACTTTTATATACCGAAAAGGGTCATAGAATACATGTGCGACTTACCAATCATGGTAATCAAGTTTGTTTACGCTATCGAGACAGCAGACTAAGCAGTGTAAGGGCACAAGGTACATACAAATACGAATGTGGGACTATGAACGGTCTGGATTTTTTTGTGTTACTGAAATGTGCTCAGAATTCAAGTAATTCATCTATTAAATGACTATAACAGACAAGAAACAAGTCAAAGGTAAGGACAAGAATCGGTGCTTATCAATATAACCGAAATTTTGCATGAAATACCATAAGGAAAGCTATCTAAATTTGTCAGAAATTAGCGACAAACACGCCAAATTCAGCGCTGCAATGACGCACAAAACGGCGTAGAATTCATCCACCAAATGAATTCAAACACTTGCATTATACAATCTTCAATACCTGTATCACCGTTATCGCAAGCAATAAAATCACAATCTATGTCTAGACCTAGATCTACGGCTTATTATAAGGCTAATTCACGTAGGTTTGGTTTTCTTGCTGTCTAGCGACCAGTTCGCACACACACAATGTATGGTATCTGCGCTCGCTCAGACTGAACTATTTTTCCCGGTAACTGGAATTTTACCCTCGAACTATTACATGGGTTTGGCATTTTTCGTTTATTTACGGGAATGGCTAAAACCATGACTGCAATTTCGACCAATCAGATGGCTGGATTTGTTAAGTGAGGTATATAATACCTGTTATTGGGCAAACACCCGAATGGTGTCAAATTCCTCATGAGAGCCCACTACTATGCATCTATAATATAGATAAAAGTCACTCATGTGTAGACTAGTTGACACATCTGTACACACTGACATAGAATGGGGCCTGCATGGAACCAAAGTCTTTACTTTCGTAGGTGGTGGGTTATGTTATACTTGATTTTATTCATACTCCTCAACTATTAATGCATATCTGGGGGGTTCTTACGGTTACCCTTCTTCTTACGGGGTCCACCCATGAGCAGGCGCGGATCTACGGGGGGGGGGTTTAGGGGGTTTAAACCCCCCCTTGGGCGGCCCCCCCCCCCCCCCCCCCAAAAAAAAAGGAAAAAAAAAAAGAAAAAAAAAAAGAAAAAAGAACGCACGCTGTAGAGAGAAACCCTTTCAAGTGCAAATATTGTGAGAAGATATTTAACTCATCTGGTAACTTAACCAAACACATGATAACTCTGGATATAACTGTGTATTAAACTGTTACTTGATTTAAAAAGACGTTATCATGCACTGCTTTTTATGGTCTCCATTGTGTTAATAGATGCCAGGAAAACATCATTTACGGGGTTCAAATAAACACCCCCAAAAAAATCGGCTCGCCTATTCGCGGCTCGTGGACGATGCTCCGCATCGTCATTATTTTGGTCAAACCCCCCCCCCCCCCCCCCTTAGCAAAAAGCTAGATCCGCCCCTGATGAGATCATACAGAGGTGTGGCTATCTTAGAAAATCCAGGGATGAATTTCCTGTAATAGTTAGCAAATCCAAAAAAAGAACGAGCCTCTCGAACACAAGTAGGCCGGGGTAGCCCAACTTCTTAGAGATTCCATTTTGTCTGGGTCAGTTTCAATTCCTCTTTCTGAAATGATGTGGCCCAAATATTTAACTCTTGTTTGCAACAATTTACACTTTGACGCCTTAAGCTTAAAGCCATGTTTCGCCAAGCGAGCAATTACAGCTTCGAGCCTCACAAGAGGTTCATCGATAGTCTTACCATACACTATTATATCATCTAAATAAACGACACAACAAGTGTGATTCAATTCTCCTAGGCATTTCTCCATCGCCCTTTGAAAAGTGCTGGGAGTATTACAAAGCGGAATGGGAAGTGCAAATGCAGTCTTGTGCTTGTCTTTTTCATCAACTTCAAACTGCCAGTAGCCAGATTAAGGTCTAAGGAGCTAAAGCACTTTGCACCATGGAGCATTTGGAGCGTCTCATCTATTCTTGGGAAAGCATATGAATCGCGGATTGTGCGCTAATTAAGCTGGCGGAAATCAATGCAAAATTTCAAAGTTCCATCTTTCTTGCGAACAAGAAAGACAGGGCTTGCATACCGGGAGAATGATTCCCTAATGACGCTTGCTTCATGCATAGACCTAACGTGTACACGCACTTATTCGTATATTGAGGGAGGGATCCGACGGTACCTCTCCAGAAATGGCTGTGCAACATTGAATTGAAGTGAATTGAATTGAATTCTTATTTATTTCATTCCCGATTAAAAATTACGTTAATACAAAAGATACAAAATTATTCATTTGGAAAATTTAGAAATGAAATGGGGAACTACATAAATAAAGCCCTAAGGCCTTGTACAAGCATAGTTCCCTAAGCATTCATAGCATAATGTAAAGCAAAGATAAACAAAAACAAAGATTTAAAAAAAAAACATTAATAAAAAAGGAACAAAAAACAGAAAACAAAAAACATATAAGATAAGTAACTATACATATTTGAGATAAAGAAACTACTTCAACTTTTTTTTTGAAGAAATTACCTGACTTGCAATCAGAAACATCATTGAGGGGGGTAGTGTGCTTGCAGGGCCCTGGGAAGCGGGGGTGCTGGGGGTGCTGTAGCACCCCTGGAAATTCAAAAAATGTTGTCTGATATATTTAATGTATATCATTATGCTTCGTGTACGAAATTGTCACACAGCCGACAGCCACAAATGACGCTTTTTTTTAATTTTTTTTAAAACTTTCTTTCGCAAAATCATATCAGATGTATCCCTCGAAGAGAATTGTTTATGAAATTTGTGTATTCATCGTATAAATCTTCATGAAGGTTTCACACATTCAATCAACCAGTATTGTTACCAAAAAAAACGTTAATTGTGAGGAATATAATGACATAACCGAAGCATGTTTTAGTATTTGTTTGTAGATGTCAAGTGCTATACTAAGTCATAAATATTATGTTAACTGAAACTGATACTTCCTCACAAATTACATTACTTTTCAGGACATAATTTTCAATGTTGAAACCTTCAGGACGATTTCTTCGATGAATGCAAAGAGTGGCATGAACAGAATTTCGCCTCGTCACACAAAACGAGACAAAACTCTTCATTTACAAAATCAAATTAATATGATTTAAATTCAAGGAGGAACATCAATAAAAATCATTCACGTATAACATGATGCCAAATACACAAACTTGCTTTATGAGCAAAGCCGTGTGAAAGTTCATATCATGTATATATATTTTTTCTGCTTGTACCATGTTTTAAATTAATACACCATGGATAAATGGGATAATTTTGATATATGCAAATCATGGTTAGACGATATTGGGCGGAAAGGTCAGCTTGCTACAACTTCTGGAAAAATGACGGGAGTTCAAAATAGCAACAAAAAAAAAATCGAATCGCTGCTATGCGGCTCGTGGACGATGCTACGCATGATAGTAGATACCAGGAAAACGTCATTTACGGGGGTTCAAAATAGCAACAAAAAAATCGCCTCGCCGCTTTGCGGCTCGTAGACGATGATCCGCATGTTAGTAGATGCCGGGGAAAACATCACTTACGGGGGTTCAAAGTAGCCCCCAAAAAATTGCCTCGCCACTACGCGGTTCGTGGACGATGCTCCGCATGATAGTAGATGCTAGGAAATCATCTTTTACGGGGGTTATAAATTGCAACAAAAAAGCCTCGCCGCTACGCGGCTCGTGTATGATGCTCCGCAAGTTAGTGGTTACCAGGAAAACATCACTTACGGGGATTCAAAGTAGCCCCCCCCCCCCCCCCCCCCCCAATGAAAAAATCACCTCGCCGCTTTGCGGCTAGTGGACGATGCTCCGCATGATAGTACATGCCAAGAAAACATCTTTTACCGGGGGTTTAAATAGCAACAAAAATCAACAAAAAAGCCTCGCCGCTACGCGACTCGTGGATGATGCTCCGCAAGTTAGTAGATACCAGGAAAACATCACTTACAGGGGTTCAAAATAGCACCAAAAATCGCCTCGCGGCTCGAGGACGATGCTCTGCATCGTCATTGGGTCAAACTCTTCCCTTGGCAAAAAGCTAGATCTGCCCCTGTGTATATGTGTATATATATCTCAGCACCCCCGGTAAAAAAATCGTTCCCAGGGCCATGTGTGCTTGATGATACTACTTCGCCCTATATCATGATCAGATATGCTAAAGGAATATCGACATATCGACAATATCGACATTGTTCTCAGATATTAACTATATGCAAGCCTATATAAAAAAGGTATAACCGAGATTTTGTTTGCGTTCTGGTACAACGCTTTTGCAAAGTCTCTACCAACGCCCATTGTGACTACAATTCTGATTTGTACTGAAAGGTGTATAGGCATATCCCCGTTACGACACAGAAGGAAAAAGAAAGAGCGGAATAAGTTTCATAAGAGTTCGACGAAATCACATTGTCTCTTTCCATACGTATATTCAATGTAGTTGATATTCTTTGACCAAATGACGACATTTTGAGCATGTCAGAGTACTCGGATCAACCACGTAGAAACACACCAATAGGTCAAGGTTGGACTTAATTAGATCGAAGGGACATCCATCCTAATAGACAACTACTCTAAGCGAATTCAGACAAATCAGAGAAGCAAACTGATCAAAGTTTTAATTAAATCTGACTAAATGTAATAAAGTTATGAATTTGTGAAGGTTGTAATCACTATGGGCACTTGAAATTGGCTGAAGCGGTATATAACGTCAATGTGATGTAGTGCCGAACCACTTTCCTATCTGTTCCAACATAAAATGACTAAAATTTAAATTTTTCAAAAATTGGTCATGGCTCAGGAGGGTCTATTCTTTGTAGAAGACGTATGCTTGTATGCTATCTTTAATATATTTTAAGTAGTTCCCTAAGGGGGAAGGAATTTACGATAAAAACAGAAATTATTGATATTTGTGTACACGGCAAATGGAAGAGTTATCCACGTCCTAGGTTATAATCTACTAAACAATTTACCAATTTCAAATTCGCATAAACTTAGTGATGTCATATTTCATACATTCACAACTTCCTTACTATTGGTCCGATTCATTTCAAACTTTTGCTATTATGTTCTGTTTTTTCCTGCTTTCATACAAATCACCTTATTACTAGGGTTGGATTCTTCTCCGGCACTGTCAGGGTTAAAGGGAAAGTCCACCCTGATATCAAGTTGGTTTATTAGAAGCAGACAAATAAGAGAAACAGTCGGGGAAAGTTTGGGCGAATGCCGATAAAAAACAAGAAAGTTATGATTTTTGAAAGGTGCGATCGTTCAAATCCAAATTGGCCACTCTGTGACCCATATTTGGAGGTCCCCTCCCATTTTCCATGTACTCTTTATAATATGTACACAAATGTTTCATTATTTAAACATTGTTGTAATAACTTGTAAATTCAATAGTGGGAACCACTTGAGCCTTGCCCTTCTCCAACAATAGTGAAATAATAAAGTGCGACCCAGAAAAATGAATTGGTTTTCACTAGCTGCCTGCCGTAGCAACAAACGGAATTGATAAAAGACTTAACTCCGTTTCGTTGACGATCACACATATACGAAATACTTCATGCATGGCTGATTGTCAATGAAACGGAGTTAAGTCTTTTGTCAATTCTGCTTGTTGCTTTGCCACTGAATCATGACTGTACGCAGCGTGGGCTAGGGTAGGGGGCAACCCCACAAATAAAATAAAAAGATTGAAAATGCAAAAGAAATCTCAATAATTCATTGCATTTTACCCCGGTCCCCAACAGGAAAATTCCTCTGGACAGCCATGCATTATGGTTAAAAATAAGAATCGAATGAAATAATTTCAATTGTCTGGCTTGAAGTCTGAACTTTAACCTAGGAGAGCTATTAAGTGATACTGATTATATTGTCCATCTATTTGAAATATACTGACATTTCTATTTTGTATTCTTCTTATTCATGTTGGTGTTGCTGATGTTTGTATTCATGTTCTTCTGCTCTTGTTGTTGTTATTCTTATCCTACTACTACTTCCTCCTTTTCTTCTTCGCGTACTTTTTCTTCTTCATTTCTCTGTCGTCTTCTTCTTCTGTTGACGTTGTTAAGAGAGCGCTGAGAACTCACCTCTTTGATGAATGCTTCGAGTAATTATTATGTAAACATACATTGTACATTGTAAAGCGCTTTGAGAGGGCATTCGGTCCTGAAATGCGCTATAAAAGAACAAACTATTATTATTATTATTCTGCTTCGTCTTCTTCTTTTGCTTCATCATTATCATCATCACCATACTATCTTCTTCTTTAACATCAACCTCTTCCTACTATTCCTCTAACAATATTCTAAAGGCTCTGCAGCACTATCCCTAAGATGACTACAGACTGCAAGTAATACAAGGAGCATTATGGATTTGTTTAGCTTCAGAGTAAAACTATTACATGTCTTAGGAGTACTTCCTTGATTTTCTGAGGAGTTTCGATACATGTTCATGGCTCCCGGAATCTCACTACATAATAAACCATTAGTGTAACTTCTAGACAGTTTCAGATCAGTTAAACGACTATAATAGTTCAATACTGAGTCCACATACTGAGTAATGTTATCTACATGTCTTTTAAGGAGTCATCTCGAACGGGAAGATGATTTTGATGACATCTTGAAAAACGTGGCGCGTCTCATCCCAGACAACACGAAAATAGACTCTCTCGGCAAGGCCCTTGGTTTTGATCCAGCCGAAATTGAGAGGTACATAGCCACGAATACCCGTTACCAGCATGTGACGTATGATGGTACATTGAAGATGCTCCGCGATTGGCGAGATAACAAGACAGATGCAGAAGAACGACCAGCTCTTGCAGATGCCTTGAAGCTGGCAGGGCTTGAAAGACTTACAGACATGTTCTCGAGGAATTCTAAGGTTCCAGATCTCCAAACCGGTGAGTACTCTCGAACAAGTGATTCGTCAAACTCATGGGGGAAGAAAAAAAGCCGCCTACACAAGCCTTGAAATTAACGGCCAGGAACAAGGGGATTGAACCAGAACCAGGGACAATTTTCAAAAACGTAGATAATGAAACCAATTACGCAAGTTAAATAGGCTCAAACATACAATGTTAATTTCATAATGCGAATACTATCAATTTTAATAACTTCTTAATCTTAACAAGATCAACAGTAAAGATTGCCATCACGATTTAGAATATCAAATTGCACATTAAACAGTATTTTAATGAAACTAAAAATACCGAGGAGCAAATAAATGAATAAATCGTCAATTTAACGCACATCGGAAGTCGGAAGGTTTTGACAAGTCTATCCCAAACCGAAATCGCAACTTCCACACAAACCTTTCGTCACACTCTGAGCGGATCACGAACAGTCTGTGGTGGGAAGCGGGCTGGCAGTTTGACAGGCTACACCGCTAGATCCGCTGCACGCAGAATTGTACATTAATGCACACAAGCAAGCAAAAAACACTTCTCACCATCTTCGGTTCGCCCCTGCAATTACTTATTATTTTTCCACCGTAAAACGAGATTTACAGAGTTGAACTCAATGTGCGGGAGTGAAGAGTAAAAAATATATATATAACAGGATTGTACCTTTGTTCTTCCCCGTCGGAACGCAATGTATCGAATGTATTTTGTTTGGGTGTGTATTGTTCCCGTTGATAGTGTAGTACTAGAAAAGTTACTGTAGTACGTATTTCACGATAACAAAATTGTACCTCCCCCCCCCCCCACACTTGTTCAAGTACCCCTAAAGTGCCCCTTTCTACTTCAGATAAGTGCCTCTTTTCTTATAACTGCCGTTTCCCCCTTTATCATAAATGCCCCTTTTAATTTGTGATTGGTGATCCTATTCTAATCTGATAGGTGCTCCTGATAGTTGGACAATTGACTTTTCCTTTTCTAATAAGTGTCCTTTTCCCTTCCGATAAGTGCCTCATTTACTTTGACACATGCCACTCACCCTTTCAATTACTTGAACGTTTCCCTTCTGATAATTGCCCCTTTATCTTTTGTAATAACTGCCCTTTCCCTTTCCTATAAATCCACTCTTTCCACCTCTGATAAGTGTCATATCTAAATTTGATAGGTGCCCCTTTTACTTTGACAAGTATCCATTTTCCTTTGTAATAAGTGCATTTCCCTTTTAAGAAGTGCCCCTTTTCTTCTTTGATGAGTACCCCCTGTTTACGTATGAGAAATGACCTTCTTCACCCCTGAGACGCGCCTCTTTTACTTCGAAAGGTGCATTTTTCAATTTTGAAAATTGCTTTTTGCTGCTTTTGATAACAACCCATTTGCTCCCCTTGTTTTTGCCCTTTGTTAGGTGCCACTTTTGACCTATATCTCCCGCTGTCGCTTACAAACTGTGCCATTTTGTGGTCGTCTGAAGTACCATATCTAGCCGAGGTGGGGGGGGGGGCACAATTATCAAAATGTCATACAAACTAACTGTGCCCCTTTCAGAAATATAATCGTGCTCGTTTTAAAAGCTATCGAACCTCCCTTTTCTAGGCCAAGTTAATCGATAACCCTTTGTTCCGTAATATACCTTTTCAGACTGCATTATCATTGTGTGTCATTCGTGTAAAACAGACTGAGATATGTAATTATTTTACGTGCTATATTAAAAGATGTTGTTATCACCCCTCATCTCCCCCAGAAACAATAGATTTACCATAGCCCCTTCCCTAACTTGTGCTCTAATTCACATAGACTAATCGGTTGCAATGTGACCACAATTGGTTTTTAACAATAATTATTGCTCGCTCGTTTGGCCCGCTTGCAAATGAACATTCAGACCACCGCACACAACGGCAGAGTATGGTGCTGAAGCACTATCTTGGACCACATAAAGATGAACAAAATAAGAATATCCCTGATGATTTATTATTAACACTTTGGTAACAATGTATACAAATTGTAATTTTTACATTTCTATGTTACTTTTTGAATGTTTCCCACACTTAAAATCAGGAATAACCAAGGCATCACTAGGGAACACAAATTCCACATCTCCTAGACCGGTGACATCTACAGTAGTCGACACTCCTCCTCAAGGTGCATCAGCATCAGTCGGTGAAGTTCCTACGTCTACAGCAAGGTTAGACTTGTTCTTAATTGCTAATGTGCTTTTTGATAATTTCTGATTAGAATCTCATTGATGTGATAGCTCAAAACTTAGGGAACAATATCGATATCAACTATATGCC
This sequence comes from Strongylocentrotus droebachiensis, assembly GCA_035222895.1. NCBI lineage: Eukaryota > Metazoa > Echinodermata > Echinoidea > Camarodonta > Strongylocentrotidae > Strongylocentrotus > Strongylocentrotus droebachiensis. The sequence continues at coordinate 14,170 of JAVYIG010005996.1, read as the reverse complement.
AGCATAGATCAAAAAGGTATAAACGAGATTGTTTGTGTTCTGGTACAACTGTTTTGCAAAGTCTCTATCAACGCCCATTGCTACTACAACTCTGATTTATACTGAAAGGTGTATGGGCATATCCCCGTTACGACACAGAAGGGAAAAACATAGGGCGGAATAAGACTTGTAAGAATTCGACGAAATTACATCGTCTTTTCAGATGTAAATTCAATATAGTTGATAATCTTTGACCAAATGACGAAACTTTGAGCATTTCAGAGTACTGAAACACACTAATAGGTCAAAATTGATCTTAATTAGATTAACGTTTCCTTCGCGAAAACAAACTGATGCTTTACAAGGCATCTAATATTCGAAGAATGGAACGAAGTCGCAACGAGGAAGGGTTTGATATGTTCAATGAATAGGTAATGAATGAATCCTCCAAACGCGAGGGGTGGGGGAGGGGAGGCGGGTGTGTATATTCAACCCACACACCTCTATTTTTTTGGCTGGTACCTGTGCGAAGAAAAGGAAAAAGGCGAACGTACCGTAGCGTGCGTTCGAGGGAGGGGGTGGGTTCTTCCCCGGCCCCTTAGGGATAAAGGGGAAGTCCACCCTTTAATGAGAGAAGAAGTGAATTCGGTGAATTTGAGCAAAATTCGATACAAAATAAGAAAGTTATTATTTTTGTCTAAAGGTGTGATCTTTCAAACCCAAATTGGCAACTCTGTGACGTATTTTGCGAGGTTCCCTCCCATTTGCCCTGTACTCTTTAGAATGTGTAAACAAATGTTACATTGTTGCAATACCTTTTAAATTTGCCAGTAAGAATCATTTGAGCCTTGCCCATCTCCAACAAATACTTAAGTACTATAAGGATGACGATAATTTATAACTGTTTTGTGTAGCTCCCTACTAAAATGTAACAATGTAAGAAACAGGTAAGTGACAGTTTGATCACTACTAGATACACGTTACAAACCTTGGTGTTTGAAGTATTATTACCCAGGTCACAGGACCCAATTCCCATTCTGCATTTAAAGGGTAAGGGGAAGAAATAGGTCAGTGAAAGTGAAAACAAATCCGATTGAAATTAAGAAAGTTAAACATTTTGGAAGCCGCAATTAACCAAATACAATTTGGCAACTCCGTGACGTATCTTGTGAGCTCCCCTCCCGTTTGCCCTTTATAACAAACTTCAAAAAGAACATTTTTATGCAACCCCTGTATGAAACAAATCTATTCCATCATCAATAAATAAGTAATGAAAGTTTATGAAATATTCTGTACTGATTAATTAGGAGAGGAGGTCGCAAAGATCGTCACAGTATTGCAAATTTGATTCTCTGATCTCAACCTCAGAAACTCATTACTTTCATATTTTCTTAATCGGATACTGTTCAAACTTTCAGTAAATAATTTGTTCTACTCATTGTTATGCTTTTATTAAAACCAACTTAATATCAGGATGGATCTCCCCCTCAAGACATGAAGAGATATATATTTTAAACTTGTCATATTAATCTTATTAGTATTAATCCAAATTTACTGTTATTAATTTAATAACATTTCAAGTTTAGGAAGTCATTTTATTTAATTTAAAGCTTAAATAAACAGATGAGGGTATTTAATTTTGGGGACTGTTGATAGAAACTGAATTTATCCTGTTGCAATATAAATGGTATACGATAATATTCATAGTTTGGATTACCTATCAGATTTTTAATTATTTCCACACAATCACTTTTTCGAAATATCAAGAATTTGCTATAAAATAAGAGGGAGATAAAGTATTGTTTATTATGGTGTGATACAATGAGTGATACAATGAGTGACAATTGTATTAACGCTGCGCACACGTCGTGCGATCTCATACCAAGAGTGTCATCTACGAACTGTAAAGCCCCGCTGCACTACTTACAGCTACTTGCGCACTCTATATAGCAGACAATGCCTAATCGGCGACCATTGGTCCCCCATATGATCCTCTTTGTCTTATGTTAATGAATGATAACATTTCATCAACAAAGATAGATAATATATATATTTTTCCAATTCATTGAAACTGAATGCGGTGACATGCATTCCCATCACAAAACGTAGGTTTTTATTAAATTACGATCTATATTTTGTATTTATTTATATGTTTGTTTATATCTAACCAGGAGAGTGACCGACAAAATGCTAATTAAGTTGGCAACAAAGATTCCAAGCGGTGCCTACGAAACGTTTAGCGTAATGCTTGGAATCGATCTTACCCAGGCCAGGAACATTGTTGTAGAAAGGGGCAACAACTACGAGAAGGCTACGACGGATTGCATGATGAAATGGAGAGATAAATCAACCCGTAGTGTGACTGACTTATATACAGTTCTGATAGAAGCTGAATTGGGGGGTTTAATTGATTACTGTAATTAACATCAATAAAAAGAAAGTCATGTGGCAAGCAAATACCCCTCTGTCCTGACTCTGGCCCTCTGCTTAAAAGGTGAAATAATATTTCGTCCATTGGGCTTCTTCAGGCTATTGACAATGATATATTGATGCGCCCATGCATGAATGTCAATGGCGTATTATCCCGTATTTTGAGAATGAAACATGTTTTGAATGATTTGTACGAGGATGTCATTCATCTTTATTTTGTTTGAAGATGAAATGTGTGTGAATCGACTGATTCAGAGATTATCGTTAAAAAACACAGTCAATCCTCCAAACAAATGATAAATTCACTCTTGACAATAACAAAACTTTTTGCAACATTTCACTTTTGACTTGGGCCCATATTCAGGTGTACTGCACAGCACATGATTACGTAATCTTTAAAAATGGAGCATCATTGTAAAGGGTAATAAACAGTGCTTAAAGGGGCATGTTCCCCGTATTCCAGAGGGCGTTCAAAATACGTACCGGCTGGCGGACGGTGCTAGCTGCATATTGACACCAACAGAATACGGCTCTTACGCAGATGGCATGTTCCGAATGCCCGCACAATGCAGATTATCGCGTACATGTGCCGAAGTAATACCAATCGCATTTCAGCTCTAAGATTCGGCTGCTGTTTCCACCCACTTTCGTGACGTCACGATCGTCAGCGATCAGCTGGCTTGGCGAAGGCAGGCCAGGCCGCGCGTACTTTGATTGACAGCTGTATGCAAATTATAAGTCGAGCTTCGGAACCAAGATGGCGATGACTAGAGCAGCGATAACTACACTAGCGGGAACGTGCCCCTTTAACAAGAGAGATATCAACGCTCAAACTTGAATTGCAGAAACTCTAGACGACTTTGTATCCATCCTTATCAATAGAATGCTCTGAGATATATTTCAATATAGGTTCGTTCGTTCGTGTCTCCTTAGATCAAGATTAATGTATCTTGATCTTCGGAGTAGTTGCTACAACCGGCCGTGTCAGACACGTTGTCCCGGGGTGCGAGATAGGACTCTTGTAGCGTGCCCCCATTTAAAACAATTATACAATAACAGTTAACATTATATTTAATTAATAGTATGAAACTATTAAAATTACATTACATGTAATCCACATTGTAATGAATGGATACACTTGTGTTTTTAACTGTCAAACTGATGAATTAGTGAATATCTCTCTTATAGTTACGCACGTTCCCATGTATATTCTATGTCTTTACATATTTAAAGTTTTTACGCATATATTCTGCTATCTTAGTAATGTATAATTGGTAAATTGTACTGTTTTTCTCTGTAAGGGAAACTTTGTAATTTACTTTGTAATTTCTTTCTAATCGCTTTCTCTTTGTCGTCTTACTTTCATCATCATTCCTCTCCTCCATGTCTTCACAGTTCCAACTGTTCCATTCTTCTCATTCCACTCCCTCCCTATATCTCTCTCTCCCTCTCCCATATTCCGCATGTCTTCCTGCTTTTCTTTCTAACTTAACTCTCTCTCTACATCGTTCTCTCCCTGACCTTTTCTCTCCCTTTCGGTAATTGTTTAATCATGTTTCTATGATAAATCCGTATATATTGTATAGCTTTATAGACATTCAATGTGCATTACGGTTCGAAATTTGTAAACAAATCTTCAGTACTTATATACTTGTTATAACTCAATTAATCAGCCTCAATTTCTGTTTAAAATATGAATATTCCTCACTTAACAATGATTACAGAAATAATAATAATGCTGAATCTATTCTATTTGTATCATCAATTTGTTTGCAAGTAGGGAACAAGTAATAAGTTATGATCTACTTGACTGTGTATTATGTGTACTTGTCTATATCTATTAAGTTTTGTTTAAATGCTTTTTAATACTTGTAAAACTTGCAATGTAATTTAGCTTTCGGGCTACCATTTTGAAGTTGTCTAATAAAAATCATTCTACTACTACTACTCTCATGTTACGGGAAAAAATATAATATATATATATATATATATATTATGAATCAATTGATTTGGTCGATCCAGTTCGATGGCACAAACACGGCACTACTGGACTGAGATCCTAATAATTACAGAGCTTGGTCTTGTTGCTCTGTTCGCCAGCACTTTGAGGATATGGAATCCCGCTGCACATTACTCACAAGAGTTCTAATAAGCCAAGCTTATACAGAGCCTATAATAAGTAATGTTGTGCATGTACCACCCACCCGATCGATCAAAAACTCAGAACTCATAACTGAATTTTTTTTTTTAAACGAAGAAGAAAAAAAAAACGAAATGGTAACCATCTAAAATTTCATAGTTGTGATAAATATCTATAAAGATTTATCAAGCAACAAAAAAAAAGAATATCATGTTCAAGAAAAGGATATATACACTTTGTAATAATAATAATAATACAGAAATTTATAACGCGCAACATATCCACCCAGAGGGTGCTCAAGGCGCTTACAATGAGCTACATAATATACTTAGATACAATTTTGCTTACATTACATTACACATGGTTATACAAAAGAAGAAGATGATATTAGTTAAAGTTAGTCAGTAGTATTCTTCTTTCGTGTCCTCAAATGCTCTGCCAGGCTTTGGCACACTGAAGAGCCTTCTCATTTGCTGCCACTAGGTCTTCCAGGCAGTATTGGTCAATTAGGAGTGGACATCTTAATAAAGGTGACATAGATTGCACGGATGTTCCACACTCGCAGTTGGTGTCTGTGTCGTCAGTATATCCCCATTTATGCATGTTGTATTTACATCGCCCCACCCCTGTGCGAAGCCTATTGAGGGACTTCCACGTCTTCCAATCACATGTATGGCCGGGGGGCAGCTGTTCCTTGGTCGGGATTGGTAGATTTTCATGGTGGTGGTTTTCACAACGTTTCTCTTCATTATAGGTAGTAGTAGTAGTGATAGGTACAGTTGGACATTATGATTTTGATGACTCCAGAACCTTGCAGTGCACACCAATACTTACATGCTACATGATCAACTGTTTCTGATCCATTCCACACCTTTTATTTCACAATGCAATCGCATTACCAGAACTGGAGTTTATCTTTAAGGCTAAATTGTCGTAAAGGCAAATGTTGTTTCGCTTTGTATGACTACTGTATATATTGTATATCCAGTGTGCACAATGTGGCACCGGTATCGTTTGAATAATGATTTTGCCGTTTGGGAACACTTGATAAGTTGTAGGAATTCGATGAGTAATCACTATCTATATATTGTAAGAATGATAATGTACACCTATTTTGTGTGGGTTCTAGGACACCTACAACCTGGATAACCAGCCCCGGACAACCACCCCTAGGATAACCACACTCTAGGACAACTACCCCTAGGACAATACCCCGGACAATTAACCCCTAGGACAACTACCCCTAGGACAACCTCCCCAGAAAACTACCCCCAGACAACTATCCCCTAAGACAACAATCCTCTAGGAAAACTACCCCCTAACAACTGTCCTAGGGGGTAGTTGTCTGGGGGAAAGTTGTCCTAGGTGGAAGTTGTCCGAGGAAAGTCGTCTGGGGGTAGTTACCCCGGGGGTGGATGTCCAGGGGGTGCGGTGTCTGGATACGATTTTTATGGGAAAATAGGGTCTGCAAGTGTTTTAGAACGTATCAGGACAATTACCCCCTGGACAACCATCCCCCCAACAAAATCCCCCTTGGAAGCTACCCCCGAGGATAATTACCTCCGGAAAATTACCCCCCCCCCCCCGAATTACCACCTGTTCGTTAAAGGGGAAGCCCTATTAATTGTAAAATTGCAATTTCACATATGTGTGTTTTCTAGATGTGTTTAAAAAGAAATTTTAATATCTGGAAATATATTTGTTAGTGTAATATTCAATTATTCTGCAATGCGTTATTGAATGCAGATTTTATTTGTTAAGCAAACAAACAAATGAATTGCGATCTTGTATTGTCTCGTATTCATAAATGATCTCATAATCATTTCGGATTGCCACTGTTATATACATGTATCTTACAAATGTTAGCTGTATGCGATTTCTGAATATGAATATGATTTGTTTTCATACTTTACTTACCTGTACAGGATCATTTTCATTATTTTATAATCGTTCACAAAATATTTTTAAAGTAATTTTCTAATGACCGAATTTTACATGGACCATACTGATTTGAGAGGGTGTGATAACATTTAATCAGAATGTATACCTAAGTTTAAAAAGAGTGTTCTAAGTCTGCTTCTATTTTGATTATTAACATTGTATAAACACGCCTAGTGGGGATCGCACCAGATTTGCAACTGTCAATATGGGCCTACCTAACAACATTTACATGTAGACATATTTGGAAACCAGAATATATTGACTGTGAAAGCAAATGATCAATACAGTGCCTTATTAACATAGTATTGTAAATGTCTTATCTTGTGACTGAATTGTACATAGTCAATGTAGACTATTCTAAAATGGTGTAGAAAGGAGATAACGATGTTAGTTTCAGTGGTGTAGAAAGGAGATAATGATGTAAGTATTTAGTGGTGTAGTAAGGAGATAATGATGTTAGTTTCAGTGGTGTAGAAAGGAGATAATGATGTTAGTTTCAGTGGTATAGAAAGGAGATAATAATGTTAGTTTCAGTGGTGTAGTAAGGAGATAATGATGTTAGTTTCAGTGGTGTAGAAAGGAGATAATGATGTTAGTTTCAGTGGTATAGAAAGGAGATAATGATGTTAGTTTCAGTGGTGTAGAAAGGAGATAATGATGTTAGTTTCAGTGGTGTAGAAAGGAGATAATGATGTTAGTTTCAGTGGTGTAGAAAGGAGATAATGATGTTAGTTTCAGTGGTGTAGAAAGGAGATAATGATGTTAGTTTCAGTGGTGTAGAAAGGAGATAATGATGTTAGTTTCAGTGGTGTAGAAAGGAGATAATGATGTTAGTTTCAGTGGTATAGAAAGGAGATAATAATGTTAGTTTCAGTGGTGTAGTAAGGAGATAATGATGTTAGTTTCAGTGGTGTAGAAAGGAGATAATGATGTTAGTTTCAGTGGTATAGAAAGGAGAAAGGCCTATATTTGTGTACAGATTAATGTTATGATAAACCGGAGTTGTGTTTATTCCATATCAAAATGTCATTATGTAATTTGTCTATGTATAACTAATTACATATGTACAGCGTGAGTCACAACAAGGAAACCTAGATTCAATCCTATAAATAACACGACCGCAATCTTCTTTAGAAAATTCAACTCAAAGGGAATTTCAAAACCCTATTGCATGTCCCATGGAAATCATGTTCAGCTCACTTAATACTTCATTGTCATGCTCACACATTTCAATAGGTGACGCACAAGGCTATTGAAATGGCCTTGGGTTGATTTTTCGTAAGTACTTGCTCATCATCAATAGTGATCTGTCAGTTTATGACAGGTTCAGTGACCCAATCAAAATTTTATATCAAGTGTCTCTCCAAGTTCCTCGGTCTTGAGCCATCCGTTTCATCGTTTCATACCCTGTTGCTCCACATTCTGTGATTACATCGTCTAGAAAGCCTTTACGAGGTTTTCCCCTCTTCTTTCCATAAATACGACTTTCTATGACTCTGAGCATCAAGCCCTCATCATGCCGCATTATGTGTCCAAGCCATTTCTTCTGTCTCTCTCTGGTCGTTTGAATCAGCACCCGCTTTTCTTGAGCTCGATGCAACACCTCTTCATTCCAAACTCTGTCCCTCCAAGTACTTGCTATTGTATTAAATAATGACGCACTCACAACATAATTATAGATTGAGTCTGTTATGCACAAGTTGCAGTCTGTCATCTTTTCTTTATTTGTACACATTGATCAATACAATCACAGTGACAGCTGAACAGTAGCAAGTCTCTTTTGACTCTGCCCAAGTTTTTAATGAAATAAATGCTCAACCCGAGATTTATTTGAATGGTCTTCATTCCAATAGAATGAACTCATATAATAATAGTGAAAGTAACTTGGGGAAGGAATAAGAAGGTTTATAAAGCTTTTTGAAATGACTAGTCACTAGAGGGCGATATTCAATCTGATAACATCATTTGTGGACAACTCTCCATGCCTTTTGTACATCAAATTTCATGTTTTTCCTTCTTTCTTGTGATTGAGATAATCAAGTCTCCTAAAAGCAAGGTATAGAATGCAAAATGATATTTTACTTTACATGTTATGAAGTCAGATCAAGAACACAAATAAATACGAAGAAAACGAAAGAATTGTGAAATTTGATGTATAAAAGGCATGGAGAGTTGTCCACAAAATGATGTCATCAAATTGAATATCGCCCTCTAGTGACTAGTCATTTAAAAAAGCTTTAGCTTTCTTATTCCTTGCCCGATTTTGTTCGAATTTTCACTGCTTTTATTCAAATATCTTAAACTTTACAATAAAAGTAACTTAGTATAAAGGTTTTGGTTTCCTTTAAATACGATTGAAACAAGTATCTATATATTTATACTTATCAGTCTGGTGCTATTAGATTGTGGGTTAGTTCTCTTTATATACTTAGGGATTTTAAGGTGTAAATTCTTATTCGTATCCAATTAACAATGCTATACATCTTAATGTAACAAATTCCTAAAAGCGTACATTATTAAAAAGATCATTTCATGGAAGTCAAAATATGCTGTGAAAATAGATTATCAATTTTTTAAGAAAATTATGCTCTTGTAAATGAATGATATAGAGTGTTTTAAAATGGTATGAGTTTAATACAACAAAATATCGCTGGTATATCCCATTTCCTGAGAGGTGCCTTTACATTCTTCCTAAAATAAAAGTTAATGATTGGAACTGAAATCCATCGACTCATTTTTTCTGTTATAATCACCGGTGGTCTTGTGTGGTTGATGTACAAGGGAGACTAGAGCCTCGTACAACATTAGAGAGCAAATTGTGAGAGAGACTGGGTGTTTACATGTATTTACGAAAGCAGTGAGACGATTTCCGTAAGAGTTATCCTGAAGCGTACATAATTGTTTACATAATTTCATGGAAGTCAAGGTTTGATTATGGTGTGAAAACAAATTATAATTTTTCGTTTTATTCAAGTCATGCTTGCATGTAATCAGAACATGTTCAGTTTGTTTCCCCACAAATATGGCTCAAATGGATTTGTACATGCCATTTTCAATACAATGGTGCTCGGTGAAGCGTGTTATGAATGGCTGTGATAAATATATCATTTGAAAGCACCCCGGCCCCTGGATACGTCACTGATGTCTTCCTAGTGTTCATGCATAACGAGGAAAATAGTTTTCTTTACATGCTTTTCAATTCGTCCACAAAAGCTCTCCTAGGTTGAAGTTCAGACTATAAGCCAGACAATAGACTTTATTTCATTCGATTTTTTCTTCTCTTCCATCAATAGCAGGTAGTGCCTGAATTGCTTACACCGGGTATTACTCTAGCGGAGCGGTAAAATCCCACATTTAGGCAATTTACATAGAGGAAGCAAATTTAATCTCACAGTGGGGTTCAAAAGGTTTATAATTTTCATTTCAATCTGACATTAGTATCGTCATTAAAGGTACTATGTCCCATTTGCAGGCCAAAAAAAATGAAAAAGTTAAATTCCAACTGCATTTGAAAGATAATACTAATTTAGAACTTCCCTAAAAAAGGTGGGGCTTGAAAATGTTTTCAAGTGGGAAAATAACGACTATTAGTTGTCAAATCGACTTTAGGGCTATAGAGCCCAAAAGTAATAGTCTTGATTTTCAGACAATTGTACCGAATGGTCATACGTTTTATACTGCGTAAAGATTCAATCAGTTTAATCTTGGCCATCACAAGAAGTGGGTTATTGATGTAGACAAATGTTCATGTACCCTTTACAACTCTTTTCATGTATGTTATTACCAAAGAAGAAAAAAAGCCAGTCAGTCACTCAATAGTGTCTGACAGTGAAGTCTAGCAAGTAAACGGGTTTCCTTGCATAATTTGAATATGAGGACACTGCTAATGTTTAAATTTCACAGATAGGACATACATGACATATTCATAAATCCTGCAAAGTTCTACAGCATTTGAGGTTGGTTGAAAAGGGACATAGTACCTTTAAAGTAAGTTTAAGCGCAAGGGGGTCTCCTTACTGTATTGACCATAAATAGAAATCCGACCTTCATAGTAAAGAACTTTCAAAAAAAGCGGAAAAATCAGGGAAGCAGACAAGTGAAATGTAGAATAAAATCGGACAAAAACTAACAAAGATTTGACTTTTAGAAAGTTGTAATAAGTATACGTATCTGAACTTAAAATTTTCTGAATCGGTAATGTTCTGTAATGCAGTGCCAGACAATTTTCTAATTTATTCCAAAACACAACATTAATGAAATATAGATTCATCTCTCAAAAAGGAATGACTCGGGATGGTCTTTTTCCTTTTAGAGGACCTATCGTAATAAACTATCTATAACAGGCCTACATTTCGAGTAGTGACCCAAGGGAGACGACAATAAGAACAAAACAGAAATTAATGATATTTTTGTACACGACAAACGGGAGTATTGTTAATGATTACGTCAAAATCCACTGACAAAATTGCCAATTTGAGAATCGCATAGCTACACTGATGTGATATTTCAAACATTCATAACTTTCCTATTATTAAGCTGATTGATTTCTAACTTTCACCATTATGTTTTTCTTATTTGTTTCGCGTTCATACAAATGGACTAGTTACAAAGATAGGAATGCCCTATTAATTAATCGTGTGCATATGCATCATGCTCCGGTGACCATTGGCCACAGGTCAATATCGTACACTAACCGAATTTCTAACTTTAAATATTAGATTCAAGATTTAAATGATTTTATTTCCCCTGCAAAACATTAAACAATAAAATGTCAATGTTATATGATATTATACCTAAACATGGCCCTAACTCTTTTTTTTTACATATAGCTTTGATAAAATGAAACATCTTGGTTTGGAGTAATGTGATCGGAGTAAAATAAATGTTTCACAGGGGACAGGTTAAAATGCTAGAATAAAAACATTTTAGAAGGTAAAAACGCCAGAGGTTTAAATGCTAGACGTAAACATGTTTCATTATTTCGTATCGATTGAATAAGCAATGATTTTTGAACTATTCTGTTTGGAAGTATATTTGGAGCAAGTTTGAATACTATACGACAAGCTGTTTTCCAAAAGGGAGTATCAAATGTCAACCAAGGGAATTGTTTAAAGAACAGCATCAGCCGGAGTCCCCTATGTTAATTTTGTCACTAAAGTAACATGCCGCCCTCTTGTGGAGTTGATTAAGAATGTCATAGTTTGTATCATTTCTCCCCGTCCATACATTACAGAAAAACAGCATGTGGGGCATGACTAACCCAGTATACCTGGGATAATTGAAAGAAAGAAAATATCAGTCTCATTATAACACCTGAGTTATGTTTGACTTTATTCGCAACTAGATTATTTATCGCTCGAGAGGGCTATCTTTAAGGTTCTGAATTGCTAAAACTTGATAGATTCTGGGGGATTTGAAAATGCTCGCGCGTTTGCGCATACTGTGGCTTCTCCCCACCCCCGTTTGGAAAAATCCTGGATCCGCCTTTTGTAACCACTTATTTCAATATTCCTTTTAAACAGCGATGCTTGCCTGGATGTTTTACATTATTCTATTATTTGCTCCTTGAAGTTGACACAATAGACATGTTTGGTGTTCGGTTTGAAGGTTGAGGGTCTGGGTTCATGAGTGGGAGCGTACCGTACAACGCTAAGTGTTGATCTTCACTCAAATCTTGTGTAACTCTAATATACTAGCAGGGCATACGTTTTGACAACGATTAGTACTATTTATTCATTTATTCACTTTGGTTTATTAATACTACGACGACCTTATAAGATTTGTTCAGGTAGCGCTCTATTGAAAGAACATGCAATTTATTGTATACCACAATGCTCTTTTAGGCAATGTTTATCCCTATATGGAAAGCGCGCACATTATAAATGCTTATATTTGTCATAAACTTGTATCACTTCACTTATCCACATCGTACCGTTAAGGGATACTTTTTATTCCTCGAATCAAGGTTAAGATTAACGGATATTTTTTTTTATTACTTTACATTTCAGATTTAGGCACATTATGTACCGCTCTATATCTAGTGAACACGAGGTAAATAATGTGCTTTACCCGACAACCAAACAATTTGCACCTTCCCGGCCTCATGCTTAGGCCTCGGTCACAAATGCCATTACGAACTGCTACGAACGCCGTACGAACGATTTTCAGACAATGGAAATTCGGGAAGACAAAGGAAAAACAGGGAGATTCGTACAAAATTATCGTTCGTAGGAACTTTTGTGACCGTAGCATTACCTTTATAATAATAATATTCCGTTTTTATATAGCGCTCAATACATCGATCCAACGATGTGCCTAACCGCTTTGCAGATATATTACCCCGGTCATCGGATTCAGGCTTACCCGCACACAATGTATGCACAGTCTCCACTCCCTGTGGAACATTCCAGCTAGTCGCCATTTTACAAGCGCACACTTGCTCGTCCAACCACATGAACTTTCGCATCCTAACGGGTACCCATTTAACACCTGGGTGAAGAAGTAACAAGTGCCAAAAGATATTAGTGCCGTGTCGGGATTCGAACCCTCGACCTTCTCATCTCCAGTCAAGCGCCTTAAACCACTTCTTTTTTTCGTCGTTCTATTGGTCTACATAGCCTCCATCGATACACGAAGAAAATTTGGGTCAAGTAAATACCCCCAAAATTGAAAAATATTCTAAACTACTTCAAAAGAAGATTGGAAAAAAATTATATAATTCAGCCATCGGGACCCATTCATCTCTCTCTCTCTCTCTCTCTCTCTCTCTCTATTTCTCTCTTTGTCTGTGTGTCTATCTTTATTTTTCTCTCTTTCTCTCTCTCTCTCCCTCTCTCTCTCTCTCTCTCTATATATATATATATATATATGTCTATCTTTCTCTCTAGCTTTACCACACTCTGAATCACTCACTTTCAGATCCTCTTGCTCAATCTCTTCTGTCTCTCTTTTTCAACACCGTATAGCGCTTTCCATTGACTTCCTTACTTTTTTTAGAAGGTGGAAGGAGAGAACAACTGTCCACCCCATCCCACTTTGATGTTGTTTATGTGTGTGTGTGTGTGTGTGACAACATTTAGTTCGTTTGATCAAATGATCTCTCCTTTGTATGATCAGGGCCCCGTATTATAAAGATTTATAATCAAGCGGAAGTTGGATAAATCAAGCGGAAGTTGGATAAATCCAGCGGATCTTTGACAAATCAAGCGGATCTCTTTAAATCAAGCGGAAGTTTGATAACCCGTATTATAAAGATTCATGATCAAGCGGAAGGTTAATAAATCCAGCGGATCTTTGACAAATCCAGCGGATCTTTTTAAATCAAGCGGAAGTTTGATAACGCGTATTATAAAGAAAGTTCCGCTTGATATCAAGCGGAAAATCAAGCGGATCTTTGATAATTCATTGTAACTTTCCGCTGGATTTTTATCAAGTGGTAAGTTACAATCAAAGATGGCAGCCATACTGCTAGTCCTGCAGGAAGAGGCCGGAAGGCAACTATGGAGGGAATGAGTCTTCCGAGACAGAGTAGACCCTCTGGATAGGACCGACAGTGAAATCTGGCGGAAATACAGGTTCACAAGGGCTGGCCTACTCTGTCTCGTGGATCAACTTGCCCCCTGCATTAAGTCATCCCACAGCCAGGAATTGTCGTTTAACATTTACCGCAGCTCCTTGAGG